>JBBBDQ010001287.1:1030000-1110000 GCA_037127315.1 Ascarosepion bandense | reverse complement strand
GTTCTACAATTTAATGTTGTTATTGAGGGTCACTCAATAAATAAGGTGCATTTTTCGGTATATGGATTTCTAATACAGATGGAAGCTTACTTTTTCTATTTTTCAACGTAGTCTCCCAGCAGTGTCACGCACTTTTCCTATCTGTGCACAAGCTTCCGTATTCCCTCAGCGCAAAAATCTTTGGACTGATGTCTCAGCCAATCGTTGACAGCACTTTTGACTTCATCGTCACTTTCAAACTTCGTGCCTTTCGTGAACGCTTTCAAGGGACCAAACAGGTGAAAGTCTAAAGGAGCAAGGTCTGGGCTGTAAGGAGGGATGTAAGTTAGCAGTTCCCTGCCCAGATCGTTGAGGGTCTGCACCGTTTGGGCTGCTGTGTGAGGCCTTGTGTTGTCTTGATGGTCATCATGGACAATTTTGTGTGCTATCCCAACAGATAGGATCAAATTCCTTGCAATGTCATCCATTGTCACCCTTCGGTTCAGACTGAATGAGGTCATTGACTGATTCGATCACCTCAGGAGACCTCATTTCTGTCGACCTCGCAGGCCTGTCTACATCCTCAACACTGCTCCGTCCTTCTTTAAACAATTTAGCCTACTTGTAGACATTTTTTGTTTGAAACATGTCGCACCATACACAGTTGATATTCTCGTATGAATTTCAACTGATTTGCGCCCTTCAGCAACAAAAATACTTGGTAACTGACCCCTGTTCAATTCTGGAGCATGCTTCTTGGTCGGCCATCTTTGTTAATCTCCAAAACTCTCAAAGTTTTTTTCTCAATCTGCAAAAAACATTGAAAAAAAAACTAAAAGAAAAGATCTTTTTAAAAAGTAAGCTTATATCTGTATTAGAAATACTTATGTCAAAAATTTCACCTTATTTATTGAATGACCCTCGTATATATATATATATATATATATATATATATATATATATATTGCAATGGTTGTTACAATGGTTTATAAAAGCATAGTATCACTACACAAAAAATTTCGCGTTTCGGAGATACGTTTGCTCCTCATCTGGTGATAAGTTAAAATGAAAAATAAAGGGCGAAAACGATTTATTTTTGGTAATATGATAAGTGAATGTAGTGGTTGTTTAGTACGATTTAGGCGGCAGTTTGTAACCACAGTGATACAGACTTGGGTTAGGAGAGGGATGTGGAGTAGCTTAGTTTTGGACAGGTCACATTTTTATTTTTGTCTGGGTAATTCTTATATTGGGATGTAAGTTTTTTTACGAAAGGGTAGATACTTTTTATTTTACTACTATCTATGAGTGGATGGAATGAAATTGCTATTAATGTTGTGTGAGGTTATTTTCTTTTGTTTATTCGTTTCTTTATTTTTAGGATTAAACATGGGTATTAATTACCTTTTTAGAGGGGATTATTTTATGTGAATGAGATATTTTTTGGTTAATTAAATTTTAACGAAAAATACTTTCGATGTTTACATAACACTGCTAATTCATCTCTACAGTTCAATAGTTCGCCATTGTTGGGGTACTTTAGAATGTGTAGCTTTTCACTTAAGCATAAAGGGCAGATGTCGTTAAGCGAGTTGCAAGTTCTAGTTTTTTCCAGGAATTTTCAGTTTACTTTGGGTTTCTGTTTTGTGTCCTTTAATTTCCAAAAATATGCAGAATGGGATGTTTGGTTTTGGTATAAGTTGTTTTTGAATGAAGTTAAGTGCATGTACCAGCGCTGCTTAAATGTGTTCTTTGAAGATCTGATATATACGCTTTATTTATAGTGAGGATTTCTATTAATGTTATATTGCATTGATAGACAATCGAATTTAATTTACACCTATTTTGTAGTGGGCAATTATTGGGGTTTCTTCACTTGCATACGTTTTTATTGTTGTCCTCTTTATTATTTTGGAAGTTAATTTTATTTCGATCCACGTGTTGATTTAAGATATATTTATTATGGTTAGTTATGATTTTTTCGAGGTTATTTGTGCAACTATAACTCAGGTATAGCTCTAGAACAATATAATGCACTGTGTTGTATCGAGCACTCTTTATAAAAGTAGATGCATGAACAGTGGGTTTAAAACCTACGTGTTCCATAACTTTCTTACAATATATATATATATATATATATATATATGAATATATATAAATATATATATATATGTATGTATACATATACATATATGTATATATATATATATATATGTATATATGTATATAAATATGTGTATATATATATATACATATATATATACATATATATATATATATATGTATATATACATATATATATATATATGTACGCATCGCTCATTTCAGTAAAAATGTAATTTGAGCACTCTAGCTATTGGGCGCGTAATATGATATACGCTAAAAAGACTGCCTTCTTCCAACGAACGCCCCGTGGCCCAGATAGAGTCGCCGACTGACGACAAATCGGTCGGGTTTCGAGCCTTTGGTTGTGTAGCGATCGGAGTCTAACCGTACTGATGAGCTGTGATACAGCGAAACAGATCTTTCTGCCGATGACTATATATATATATATATATATATATATATATATATATATATATATTGTAAGAAAGTCATGGAACACGCAGGTGTAATGAAAGCTTTAAAACTAATCCATGGTCCTGGAGCTCAGGCTCTTTGGACGTTGGTACGAAAGACTAAAAAGCAATAGTTATTTCCAGTTAAAGCGAAACCGTAGACTGATAGAAAAATGAATGGGTCGTAATCAAATTTCCTGGTATCGATATCAAATAAGCTTTTTTCGTCGTAAACTGAATTTTGAAGGCTAAATAAATCCTCTGAGTAAATGGTATCATAGCTGAGACTAAGAATAACAATTATACCTACTTAGAGCCAAACCCGAACCAAAAACTAAAAGAAAAGTGCTGAAAAAATACAGACATACAGGCAGATAAACAGACACACAGACATACATCTTGCCTGTTATATATATATATATATATATATATATATATATATTATCGATTTTCTGCACTATTTTAACAACTGCAACCTTGAAACTTCTGAATGTCGTTTCTTATATCTTTGTCTATGAGTGTATCAGATTTGATTAAAATCGGACCACTCCTATAACCCGATTTTTTCGATTATCAATTTATCGATATTGTTCCGCGGTACCTCGACACAAAACCTAGCTAAGAACACTCGCAGACGCTGATTGTAGAACTGAGTAAATTTTCAAGAAAATCGGTTCAGCCGTTTCGGAGTCTATAGGTAACGGACACACACACACAGACAGTCATACACACATTCACACAGACATAGTTCCATTTAAGTTTGTAGAGAATATAGAATATCTTGGTCAGAAAAAACAAAGAAAAGAAAATTAAATATTTTTCTAAACACTTGTTAAGAAATACAGAAAAAAGATATGAACATTAGACGGTGAATGCACCATTTTTACTGATGTACAAGAAATTATTCAAAAATTGGAAAAAATAAAACTACAAATTATCTAGACAGACAATGTCATCTGCATTTGATCAAACTTGTTTAAATGAATTTTTACTGCTGAATATAGATTATGTTTATCTGGATGTGTGTGACTTCATCTTCGTAGAGATTTGTCAGAGGGACTGGGCGTTCTGCTTCAAGAAGTGAATTGAAACTTTCTTTCAGGAATAGTAAATCAAGTGCTTGTATCCCGGGTTAAGTGCGCTTGGGTACAAGAGAAAAGCAGTACAGCAGGAGCATCAAGAAAAGCTGCGTCAGATAACGGGTAGATAAACCGGTAGCTGAGGTAGATGTCGTTCTCAGATAGATTAAAAAATATTTAGCCTGACTGGATAGATAGATAGATAGATAGATAGATAGATAGATAGATAGATAGATAGATAGATAGATAATGAAATGGACTCACAGATAGACAGATACATACATAAATACATACACATACATACATACATACATACATATATACATACAGATAGATAGATAGATAGATAGATAGATAGATAGATAGATAGATAATGAAATGGACTCACAGATAGACAGATACATACATAAATACATACACATACATACATACATACATATATACATACAGATAGATAGATAGATAGATAGATAGATAGATAGATAGATAGATATGAACAGACTGAGATAGATATGAACAGACTGAGATAGATAGATAGATAGATAGATAGATAGATAGATAGATAGATAATGAAATGGACTCACAGATAGACAGATACATACATAAATACATACACATACATACATACATACATACATATATACATACAGATAGATAGATAGATAGATAGATAGATAGATAGATAATGAAATGGACTCACAGATAGACAGATACATACATAAATACATACACATACATACATACATACATACATACATATATACATACATACATAGATAGATAGATAGATAGATAGATAGATAGATAGATAGATATGAACAGACTGAGATAGATATGAACAGACTGAGATAGATAGATAGATAGATAGATAGATAGATAGATAGATAAATAGATAGATAGATAGATAGATAGATAGATAGATAGATAGAACAGACTGAGATAGATAGATAGATAGATAGATAGATAGATAGATAGATAGATAGATAGATTATGAAACTGTCAGACAGAAAAACAGAGACAGACACGTAGGTATATCGTAAACACTATATTATCATTTTGAGCAAATCTCTGAATTTGTACCACTTTTCTATCCCTTATTTTATAGCCAAAACTTAATGTCTCTCACTGACTTCAACAATACCAGTATTTAAAACCATTAAACAAAAGGAACATAAATACTGAGCATCAGGAAGTGATAGCTAAAGTTCCTGGGACATGCAATGAGGAAGGAAGGGCTTGGAGAACCTGATACTAACAGGCCAGATAGAAGGAAAAAGAGACAAAGGAAAGTAACAGATAACATATTTGAAGGACCTAATCAGATGGATGACAGAACGAGGTTTGCATGGTGTAACAGGCGAAGGTGTGCTCAGAGCCACCAGGGATAGGAAAACGTGGAAAGCCATCATCGCCTACGTACTGAAGGGACAGGGCCAATAGAAGAAGAATGTCTAGTCTGAACATCCAAGTTAAATACTGTTCAGTTTCTGAAGTATAACGAGTTAATTATTATCAAAGCCGTAATTCAAGCGATTTTCAGTAAAGTGCCATACGTGATACACGTTTGGGCGATCATGTCTCTTTCGACCCATGAATGGTTATCCAGAAGATTTTGGATAAGTTGCCATTACTTTCTAGATTGGTTGTCAACTGAGGCTATAGAACCCAGTGTGTCTTGCTATTCAAACCTTTAATCGATATCATCCAGTTCAGTATTTAATGGGGGATCAGTTTCTGACTTTATAACAACTGAAAACAGAACAGAACGGAAGCTTTAATTTTATTCGTTTTCTATTATATTTTGTACTAATAATAGAGGGCTCATTTTATTACTTCAGAGCAACAGAAAACCGATCCGCCATTTTATGCCTAGTAGAAACTTTAATTATGCTTCCAGCCATCTATATTTAGTCAAACAGTTTTTGGGTGATCGTGTCCCTAAAGAGACATGATGACTGGGCAGAATAATTTCCTGCAGTCGATTTCTAATACTTTATGCAGTTGACTGGTTGCCAACCAAGGCTATGGAACCCAATCTGTCCTGTTAGTTAACCCATAACTCGAGGGAGAAGAGACGGATTTTTACCTTTTCCAATGTTATTTGCGCGTAAGTGATGTAAAAAATTCAACTGGAAATCAAACTCGACTTACACCACTTTGCATATCGGTTTATATTCAGTCAATCAATTAAGTGCCATATGTGATACACGCTTGGACGATCATGTCTCGAAAGAGACATGACTGACTAGGCAGAAGATTATCCCGCAGTAGGTTGCCATTGCTTTCTGCGGTAGACTGGTTGCCGACCAAGGCTTTAGAACCCAATCTGAACTGTTAATTAACTCATAGCTAGAAGGGAAAGAGATGTATTATATTATTAAGTAGTAATTAGTGGGGGATCAGTTTATTACTTCATAACAATATAAAACTGATCCCCCACTTTATGCCCAGTAGAAGCCTTAATCATTATTACAACTATTATATTCAGTCAATCAATTAAGTGCCATACGTGATACACGCTTGGGCGATCATGTCTCGAAAGAGAAATGACTGACTGGGCAGAAGATTATCCCGCAGTAGGTTGCCATTGCTTTCTGCGGTAGACTCGTTGCCAACCAAGGCTATAGAACCCAATCTGTCCTGTTATTTGACCCATAACTGGAAGGAAGAGACGGATCAATACCTTTCTCAAGGGTATTTGCGCGTAAGTGAATGCAATGAATTCGTCTGGAATTCGAACTCGGCAACCCCCCGCTTTCTCGTTCCAAACCGATATCCAATGCTCCACAATGCACATCCCTCCCATCGGTTTATATACATATTTAAAAATTAAGCCATTTGCTGATGATCCCCTCAAGCACTTCACCAGAGCTCGGGCCTGTACGTTGGTATATAATTTGTGCGCTGTCCAGACTATATGGTCCCCTTTTCGGTCGTACTGACAAGATCCAAGGAATACAGGGCGTTATATTTTGGGCTAATTTAACTGCAGAAGTTGCCGTAATGTTATCAGTGTTGACATGACTAGCGCCTCTACGACACCGCTTAAGATTTTTTGTCTAGGTTTACTTCCATAACCTTTTCTCTGTTTTTGTTTGACCACTTGTCAGCGGTGATCTAAAATCAGTGTTTTCCTTCCACATAGATGAACTGCGTTTCTGGGCCATCGAGTTCCATCAAATCGAAATCGTTGGTTAGGAATCGCCAGCTCTTCGCCTTCACCCATTTTCCGGCTTGCAGCTGGACATGGTTGTCATAAGGTTTTATAGACAAGGGTTTGATTAGTGCTAAGAAAAAACAAAACCCGCAGAAACTGTGATTCTCAAAACTAGTGTAGATATTCTTCCTGCTTCAAATATAACGGTTGACAAATTGCTAAGCGTTCATTAGCACGTGAAAATTATCCAAAAATTTAATTTTTTGTGTTGTAATGTCACACTGCTGAAGATGATCTCGAAAGGAGATTGAAAGTACTTGGAAACATCGAGAAATGAACAATAAAATCACCTGTCAACATTACAGCTCAATTCTGACATTTTTCAATTATAATATGCGAAAGATTATCCCTGAATATGAACGGATTTTATTTTTAAAAAATACAGACAAAATGTTTGCAATTTATTTAATATCACACACACACACACACACACACACACACACACACACACACACACACACATATATATGTATATTCAGAATTTATAACATGGATATGTTACAATATCACCACAAAAGTAGCTATTTTGTTTCGACACTTATGTGTCTTGTCAAGTGATGGAAGAAGTGTCGAACCAAAATAGCTACTTTTATGGTGATATTGTAACATATCCATATTATAATTTCTGAATAAATATTATTAGCTCTACTTTGTATTGAGCACTTTTTAAAAATAGTGTTTTTTTGGACAAAGAATATTATTCCACCCAAACTTATATATATATATACTACCAACCATAATTATTTGGCCACCACTGTGTCTTAAAACTATATATTTCATACTATTTTTTAGTATTTATTTTCAAGTGAATAATTGTAAATGAAAATAGAATGGTTCTTTTGCTAATACTGCACAGTAACATGTGAATCCAATGAATTTATAAATATTTAATAATAACCTATATTGCAGTTTTATCAATGATAGAATGAAAAAAATTAGGATGTTCAGGACGTGCTCATCTTTGTTTCCTTGCCTTGTTTGCAAGAAATAATAACAAAAGAACCATTCTATTTTCACTGGGCACTGTCCGTGATAAAGAAGCATCACGACGCAATTCATATCACCAGAAATTTGGAAACGGCATTCTGTACTGCTTGGCATTCACGTTTGAAAGTCCAAGAATGTTTGTGTGTCGAATTAGCTGGGAAAAACTAGCTGGGAAAACGCCATCTGATTGGGCTGATAAGAAGAGGAATTTCCGAAATTGTTGGTGAGGGCTTCCGTCCCGACATGTCATCCTACATCATTTGCCTTGAAGAGGTAGTGCAGCCCTGGGTCAAGAGGGTGGTTGCTGGTAGATTCTGTGTTGAGTAAAAGGAGACGGTACCATGCCACACGAGAAAGAGAAATCAGGCATCGCCTATTACAGCTGACCGGGACTTACGGCCTATCACGTTGAATACACCGGTTCTTGTTCGATCACCGAAGTTAAGCAACGTTGAGTCTGGTCAGTACTTAGATGGGTGACCGCCTGGGAATACCAGGTGCTGTAAGCGTTTAGTGACGGATGTGCGTTGTGGTGCAGTGGATATCGGCTCGGAAAGAGAAATCGGTGAACCGAGTTCGAATTCCAGTTGAATACCCTGCATTCACTTAAGCCCTGGTACCATTGGGAAAGGTATTAATCCGTCCCTTCCCTCCAGTTTTGGGTTAAATAGCAGG
The DNA here is from genome assembly GCA_037127315.1 of Ascarosepion bandense. Lineage (NCBI taxonomy): Eukaryota > Metazoa > Mollusca > Cephalopoda > Sepiida > Sepiidae > Ascarosepion > Ascarosepion bandense. The sequence continues at coordinate 1,101,505 of JBBBDQ010001287.1, read as the reverse complement.
GTAGGGCTTGGGGACCCTGCCCTTAAAAAAACAAATCTCAATGAATCTTGATACTTGAAAAGAAAAAGTATTACTAGACACAAAACTTATATAAAAACAACAATAAAGTGTTGAAAGAAAAAGGTATTACCAGCAATAAATAAATAAAATTTAGTTTACAATAAATGATACGCCGAGGTGTTGATATGCCATAAAAACGAAACAACCAACATCTAACTCCCAGAATGTAACCTCCATATTTACAATGTGTGGGGTGGAGTTGAGAAAGTTTATGCAGGCGTCAATCATTTTATTTGTAATTATTGGTGCCGTTTTTATTTCCATAATTGTACCTCTGTATCCAACTTGGTTTAGCTTGGCTGAGGTACCTCAATGAGAATTCGGCTTAATTATCTTAAGATCAAAACCACAACGTGAGTAAGAGAGATTACTGTTGAAGAGGTCATCCCAAGGACCAGCTACTGCTCAACGTCATCATCAGCGACCGACGAGTGTGAGCTGACGGCTTGTTCTCAGAAGGCTCCAGGACGACCGCGTCACAGACACGCAAATACATGTACACACACATGTACGCATGCGCACCTACACGCATAGACACAGATACATATAAAGATCATAAAGTTTAATAAAAATATATAAAATAGCATTTAAGAAGACACTATGAGAAATGTGTGAGATAGATAGATAGATAGATAGATAGATAGATAGATAGATAGATAGATAGATAGATAGATAGATAGATAGATAGATAGATAGATAGAGACAAACTGTGATATATGAAATGAATAGATACATAGTTGATTTTCTAAGCGCCGTTTAGATGTAGCACATGGCCGAAAGTATGGAGCATCCAGTGAGGATCTAAGCCCGCCCTTAGATGGCTACATTTCATTTTTTTTATCTTCCATAATATCCTTAGTGTTACATAGACAAAGTTCTCCTTAGTGTGTGGGCTGTACTTAACAAGAGAAATTTTTTTAATATTCTTATGGTTGGTTTTCCAGGGATTATTTCAATGTGTTGTTTTGTTCCACTTTTTATTCCAAGTGCACCTACTATCACTGGTACTATTCTTGTTTTCAATTTCCACATTTTTTCTATTTCAATTTCCAGTTTTATATCTTGACAGTTTTTCGAGTTCCTTGGTTTGTATGTTACAATCCGCTGAACAAGCCATATCAATTAATAAGCAAGTTTTTTCTTTTTGGTTTTTAACAATAATCTCCCGCCTATTAGCTCAATTTTTTTCTGTCTGTGTAGATGGTGTAATCCCATAGAATCTTCAATTTCTATAACCGGTGCTGGGTGATATTCATACCAGTGTTTGTTTACATATTTTCGCAAAGTGTTTGCACATTGTCCAATGTAAATATTGCCCCCTCAATCGTGGTGATTTTTATTTTCATTTGTGGCAAGTACAGAACATCCTGAGATTAGATGTCCGCTTGGGAATACCAGGTGCTGTAAGCGTTTATTGTTTACGGATGCGCGTGTTTACGGCCATATCACGTTGAATTCACCGGTTCTCGCTCGATCATCGAAGTTAAGTAACGTTGAGCCTGGTCAGTAGTTAGATGGGTGACCGCTTGGGAATACCAGGTGCTGTAAGCGTTTATTGTTTACGGCCATATCACGTTAAATACACCGGTTCTCGTTCGATCACCGAAGTTAAGCAACGTTGAGTCTGGTCAGTACTTAGATGATCGCTTGGGAATACCAGGTACTGTAAGCGTTTAGTGACGGATGTGCGTTGTAGTGCAGTGGATATCGGCACGGAAAGAGAAATCGGTGAGCCGAGTTCAAATTCCAGTTGAATGCCTTGCATTCACTTAAGCACTGGTACCCTTGGGAAAGGCATTAATCCGTCCGTTCCCTCCAGTTATGGGTTAAATAACAAGGGTAGGACTTGGGGACGTTATCCTTAAAAACAAATCGCAATGAATCTTGATACTCAAAAAAGGAAAGACTATTATTATACACAAAACTTATATAAAAACAACAATAAATTTTTGAAAAAAAGGTATTACTTTTATTATTAGTCTGCCCACATATTCTCCAAATTAGAAGTTGCTTTACTCTGATTGGTCCACATTGTACATACAACAATGCCTCCCTGATTAAAGGGGTTTTGCTGGTTTTTAACCTTTTAAAACCATTCAATTTAAAATAAACCACATCACTTGACAAGGCACAAGAAGTGTCTAAACAAAATAGCTACTTTTGTAGTGATATTGTAGCATATCCATGTTATAATTTCTGAATATATATATATATATATATATATATATATATATATATACACAACATTAAGCAAACACTAGTCAATAATGGATTTCCTAACTTGATCAACAAATTAAAATGTATCTCAACAAAATTAACAATAGCTCTAACAATAATGATAATATTAATAATAATGGTTTACATCAAAATAAACATAACACTATTAACTTATACTATTGCAACCAAATACATAATAATTATAAACAAGATGAAAAATCTCTCAAAAACATAATACGTAGAAATGTTAAACCAGTCGAAAGTAATAATCAAATTAAACTCATTATATATTATAAAAAGTTTAAACAATTGACCTCATAGTCTATAATAACCCAACAAGCACTAAACTAAATTCTTTACAAAAAACCAATGTAGTGTACCAATTTACATGCCCATTCAGAGATTGCATCTCTGATCCTAATCAAAAACCTAGTACATATATTGGTTTTACCACAACCACGCTCTCCCGTAGACTTACATGTCATCTTTCTGATCAGAGTACTATTAAACAACATTTCTCTGAAAAACATCAACATGTAGGTAATATCAGACAGATTTTGGTCAACAATACGGTGATCCTTACTCATACACACAGTAAGAGGAACCTGCAGATATTGGAGGCCATGTACATCAAATCAAAACAACCAACACTCAATAAAATCAACTTTAAAACAGGAAATAACATATTACATTGATTTGACTACATGGTTTTCTCGTCATTTCGCGCCATCCCGTGGTGTGACGTCATAAAACCGCATCGCAAACTTAAGAACTGCGTTTATTATTTTTGGTAACTATTGCCGTTGCCAAGCGGAGTTTTATGTGAACACAAAAAATAAAATCGTCGATGATGGTGGATTTTATAATATTTCAGTTTAAACAACCTCTCTGAAGATGGCTCATGTGAGCCGAAAGCTTAGAAGAAAACCAATAAATAATTATCCAAATGTTGGAGAATTTTTGTCTTTATTTTCAACTGAAATTAAAGCCAAAATACGACGTTTAGAACGGCTCATGATTAAACATAATAGACATTCATTGTCTCTTATATTTAATAGCATATGTTTAGAAAATATATATATATATATATATATATATATATATATACTTTCATGACGATTGAGTTCTCTCGAGAACTGCTATATGTGCATTACTCTTCAGAAATAAATCGAGTCCTTTCGGTAACTGGCGTGTGTATACCCTGCTTATATACAGCACGTTAACATTTCCACTCTCTGATCCCATGTATCTTTGGCTTAGTGGGTAGCGACTCTGACTGACACCAAATCGGTCGGGTTTTAATCCCGGCCAGAAGTAAGTGGGCATATCTAGTCACACTGATGAGCTGTGATACAGCGAAACAGGCTTGGATGTGGATGACAAACGTATTATGCTCTCATTATGACTGAGCTCTCTAGAGAAGAAAATTTTAAAAACAGTTTTCACTTCCGCGATGTATGCATTACTCTTCAGAAATGAATTGAGTTCTTTCGTTGACTGGCGTGTGTATACCCTGCTTATATAAAACATATTAAAACTTTCTCTTCTCTGATTCCATACGTCTAAGGGTTAGTGTGTAGCAACTCCGACTGACACCAAATCGGTCGAGTTTCGATCCAGGCCAGAAGCAAGTGGGTATGGGTATGTCTATCACAATGATGAGCTGTGAAACAGCGAAACAGGCTTGTATCTGGATGACTAACACACACACACACACACACACACACACACACACATATATATATATATATATATATATATATATACAAATCTAAAGTGGAAAGAAAACCTACCGCGGTTTCACACTAAGGATCGTCAGGGAAAATGAGCCTTTTCCCTGACGATCCGTAGTGTGAAACCGTGGTAGGTTTTGGCTGACTTTAGATTTTTCGTGTGTTTTTGCTCTACTATTGTATTTTTGTATTTTAGTACTTTCGTGTTGAGCACTTTTTCTTGTGTTTGGTTCCGTTTGGGGTTTTTTTCTTTACTGCGGAATTTTGAATGTTTTGTTCTTGTTCCGCTGGTTTCTTTTTTTTTCTCCCCATTTATCCGACGACTTAGTACGCCGGATTGTAACGGATTTAGGTTCTGTTTGTTAATGGTTTTTTCGAAAGTTTATATTGGCATAAATTTACGGAGTGCATTCTTACAGAGTCTAAGTAGTTATTATTATCATTATATATATATATATATATATATATATATATATATATATACATATATATATATACGATACACAACCGCCAATCTTTACCACAGGCTCCCTCGTTATATTATTTAAGAATGTGCTTCATAGCAACGCAAAATTTACAATAATCTATCTCCCTTTGAATAGCATAATAATACATGTAAAAGAAAAGACAAAATAATAAATAAAATTTCATATTTTAGAAGTTATCTGTAGTAAGTCTAATCTAAATGTAAAATTATTAATAAATGGAACTTTGAGTGTGTGTGTGTGTGTGTGTGTGTGTGTGTGTGCATGTGTAGATGTCTGTTTATACGTTTCCGTTACCTCTCTGTGTGTGTGTCCGTTCCCTATAGACTCCGAAACGGTTGAACCGATTTTCTTGAAAATTTACACAATGGTACTATAAGCGTCTGCAAGTGTTCTTAACTAGGTTTTGTGTCGAGGTACCCCGAATAAATATCAAAAATCGATAATCGAAAAAATCGGGTAATAGAAGGAGTGGTCCGATTTTAATCAAATTTGATACACTCATCGACAAAGACATAAGAAACGATATTCAGACGTTTCAAGGTTGCAGTTCTTACAATAGTGCAGAAAATCGATAATATCCCCGATATCGGAAATCGATACCACCGATATTCTATCGAATCTAATCAAAAAACGATATTCAGCCATCAATATGGCTCATTTTCTCCAATTTTACTCCCGATGGGTACGATAAGTTTTCATGGACTTTCTTAGGTTAGTTTATCCTTGGATAACATATTTGACTCTGATAATGGAAATCGATAGCCCGATATCATACCGGGTTTGATCAAAATTAGTTTTTCAGCACCTTTAATTTAGTTTTTGCTTTGGGTTTTGCTCTAAGTAGGTATAATTGTAGTTTAATTGAAGTAGATAGAGTCATCTATCGCCCGGTTCATACTCCACCCACGTCTATTGAACAGGTGCAGAGGCTCATCACTTATTCCCTGTTTAGGATGTGGTTTCCGGCTTTTTCTTTTCCAATCTTTTCACTTTCTTTTTTGTTTATTTCTTTTTAATTGGAGTAGATAGACTGAACTATCACCCGGTTCACACTCCATCCACGTCTATTGAACAGGTGTAGAGTCTCATCCCTTGGTCCCTGCTTAGGACGTGGTTTCCGGCTTTCTTTTTTCCAATCTATTCACTCTTACGTAGTCCCCTGCACACCAGTGACCTTACCGCCTTGCTTGAGGTGATGTGATTAAAAAAAAGTTCTTAGTCTCAGCAATGATAACATTTACTCAGAGGATTATTCGAACTCCAGGTCCATGGATTAGTTTTAAAGCTTTCTTTATACCCGAGCAACGCCGGACTATCCTGCTAGTCAACCAATAATCATCTCAATCATGCTTCTTAAATAATCATTGTAAAATGTACTTGAATCACCAGCTTCCGCACTCCATTAAACTCTCAATAAACGCCAACCATTAAAAGCAAAAACAATGCCCTAAAATCAAAGAATGCAAACGGACTTCGAGTAAGTTCTTTAAATCTTATAATGACTGAAGCCGGCCAGGGAACAAAAATCTAAGCCTGAAATTTTAAAAGTTCTAATATGACTTTAATTTTGAAATATATAATTTAAATTAGAAAAAATAATAAAAAAGGAATAGCCATAAATTGTCTGTTATTGTCAAGAAAACTTGTTTAAGTGAATATTTTAGTCGAAATAAACCGTATATGTGGGTGTATGTGTATGGGTGTATGTGTGTGTGCGCAAACTGACTGGAGAAATTCACCACTCAAGCTTTTGTGAAATTGTAGTGAAATCATATAAATTTCTTTGATGTATACTTCATTTTTTATTGCATTAGTAATTTTTGAATTGCATTTAAACTTTTAAAAAATTAATATCTAAGAATATATATTTATTTGCTTTTTAAGAAATCTCCAATAAAACCATTGATATTTTAACATTAGATTTCTTATATATATACTAGCAGTATAGCCCGGCGTTGATCGGGTGTAAAGAAAGCTTTAAAACTTATCCATGGCCCTGGAACTCAGACTCTTTCGACGTTGGCACGAAAGACTAGAAGAAATAGTTGTTTCCAGTTAAAGCAAAACCGTAGACTGAAATAAAAATGAATGGTTGTAAGTGAAATTTTCATTTCCTGGTATCGATATCAAATATATTTTTTTCGTCGTAAACTGAATTTTGAAGGCTAAATAAGTCCTCTGAGTAAATGTAATCATGGCTGAGACTAAGAACTACAATTATACCTACTTAGAGCCAAAGCTGAAGCAAAAACTAAAATAAAAGGGCTGAAAAAATACAGACATACAAGCAGATAAACAGACACACACACTTGCCTCTTATATATATAATCAGTTTTCTGCACTATTGTAAGAAATGCAACTTTGAAACTTCTGAATATCTTTTCTTATGTCTTTGTCTATGACTGTATCAAATTTGATTAAAATCAGACCACTCCTTCTATAACACGATTTTTTCGATTATCGATTTTCGATATTCATCGGAGGTACCTCTACACAAAACCTAGCTAAGAACACTGGTAGACACGTAGAGTATAACTGTGTAAATTTTCAAGAAAATCGGTTCAGTTTTAAAGCTTTCATTACACCCGAGTAACGCCGGGCTATACTGCTAGCAAATTATAAAAAACGTTTATTAATTTATTTATTAAGTAGTTTTATTTTTACAGTTATTTTGGTTAAACTGGAAGGAAAGCTCTTCAACATGTCTGTTTGTTAGGGCGCCGCTCATATTTGACTAAAAATGGACTGTGCCCATTGCTATATATAGCAATAGTGGATTCTCTACAGAGGAGTCGGTACAGAGTCACTAGACTGACGACTCTACGACACTGTCAGCACTCTGCCTTCGGTTAGAGGGCGCTCTCTGCTTCCGAGCAGAGAGCAATAACCCAGTCGTGGTTCCGCCGAAAGGTAGAACCACGACTGGGCAAAAATAGACAGACATTTTTTGGCCCGGCTATATGGCCGGGAATACCCACCATAATGTCACATCCAGCCTGGCGTGGGAAGGCTAGTAAATACAGTCGTACCGAGTCACTAGACTGACGACTCTACGACACTGTCAGCTCTCTGCCTTCGGGCGGGGAGCGCTCTCTGCTTCCGAGCAGAGAGCATTAACCCAGTCGTGGTTCCGCCGAAGGGTAGAAGCACGACTGGGGAATAATAGACAGACATTTTTTGGCCGGGCCATATCGCCCGGAAAGCCCAGATATAAACTGACCATGTGTCATATGTTGCCCTTACTGGGAGGGACAGCTAAATAATGCCGTAGAGAGTCACTTGAGAGTCTCTAATGAGTTACTGAAGAGCCAGTGCGAGTCAGTGAAGAGTTAGTCACACTTCCGTTGGCGTACCGGAAGTAATCACGTATACACACGTCTTACGACGGATTGGACTCTTGTATCTTTCTATTGTAAATATTACTAATCACTTCTGTACATACTAACCGTCTTTCCGCGGAATACAACTTATATTCTGATTCTGTTTTTGAGTTATTCATTTATACTTGGCGACATAACACTGTTATAGTCGTATACCCATTAACACCACAAGGTAGAGACAAGAAACCCGAATATTTCTATTCCAAACTAGATAAGGCCAAGGCTCGGTGTAAATCCCAAGAAATTAGGATTATCATAGAAAACTTGAACGCCAAAGTAGGCAAGGAAAGGAAAAGGGAAAACAGTTGGCTAGTTCGGACTAGGTAGCCGCAAGGACCGAGGGGAAAAATGGGTCCACAGCGAATGACAAGGTAATAAGCAAGATCATCCAAAATGACTCTGGATATGGAAAAGCCTAATTAAACTAAAAATCAAATGTAAACTCCACCGAACAATCAGCTTAATGAGCCACCTGACAAACCTTATCATCTAAATTTGATGAACAGAACGCGTAACAGAACCAGACCAGAGATAGGTCATGAACAATGCAGTTTCTTCAAGAAGAAAGGAACAAGGAATGCGTATCTTTATAAGACAGGGCAATACAAATAAAGAAAAAACGTGTACCTTTGATTTATATTACCAAGAGATTAAGGAATGCAGTTATTCACTGCAAAATATATCCAAGTGCCGATTGTGGAAGCGACGACCTCCTCGTAAACTAGGAATGAATCTTCGGAAATTAAAGAAGCCTAATGCAACATACAAACTGCAATAGAGCAGACACTTGAACGGCCCGAACCTGCAGGAAAACTACACAAACAGTGTGAGAAAATATGCGAGGGATATATTAGAAGCAGATACTTAAAATGGGACACGCAAGAGAGAAAAAACAACAACATCCTAAAGGGTAATGGATATAGAAAGAAAAATGAATGGATTAAAACTGTGATCTTCGACATGATGTAAATGAGACAGAAAACAATGCTAAGCCCTGGAACAGGATACAAGAAACTACACAAGAAAATAAGAAAAAAATGCAAGCAGGCTAAAGAAGAATGGCTCAAGGATAGATGTGCAGAAAAAGAGAGACTTCTTCTTCTTCTTTTATGTGTCATGTCCTTTCATGGCTTTTCAAATCTCCCTGTACGAGATGGCTCTTAGCATGCTTTCTCCTGTTGCAACATGTAACCCTCGTTCCGTCATCTACCTGCTCAGGCCCTTCAAATATGTTATCTGTCTTTTTTTCCCTCTATCTGGCCTGTTAGTAACAGGTTCTCCAAGCCATCCTTCCTCATTGCATGTCCGAGGAACTTTAGTTGTCTCTTCCTGATGCTCACTATTAATTTCCTTTTCGTCGCCATACTTTCCAAAACATCGTCATTGCTCACATGCTCGGTCCATGATATTCGCAGCATCCTTCTGTAGAACCACATTTCAGCTCCTTCAATTTTTTCCTTCATCTTCGAAGATATTGTCCAGCATTCACTGCCATATTGAAGAACTGACATCACATAGCAATCCAGTACTCTCCTCTTTGTTTCTAGTGAAATTGTCCTGTTTCTTAATACTCTACTACGATCCTGGAATGCCTCCTTGTGCTTTTGGATCTCAGGAATATAAATGTATAGAAACTGCTATGACCACAAAGTGAGGGGTCAGTTTATATATTGATTGTAATATGGAATTGATCCCTTCCACTTTACATCCAGTATTCTTCTGTAGAACCACATTTCAGTTACTTCAAGTCTTTTCCTTCATTCTTCGAAGATATTGTCCAGCATTCACTGCCAAATTGAAGAACCGACATCACATAGCAATCCAGTACTCTTGTTCTTGTACTTTTGTTTCTAGTGAAATTGTCCTGTTTCTTAATACTTTACTCAACTTCTGGAATGCTTCTTTCGCCATGCCAATTCGCCTTCGGATCTCAGTGTCGCACTTTTCGTCTTTTGTTATAACACTTCCTATGTATTTAAATTTCTGTACCTGCTTGATTTAGTTTCCCTCACCTGTAATTGCCATTTTGGGCTGTCCTTTTTGCTGACGACCATGCATTCGGTTTTCTTGCAGTTTGAGACTGGGTATAACAAATAAAGAAGATATATATAAATATCAGAGAATTAATAGGACAGAAGACATGCTCGTCAACAGGATGCATAAAATCCAAGGACGGAACACACATGTTAGAGAAAGAAAAATACTTCAGCTATGTCACTAACATACTGGAGATCTCTTCCACATCGACAGAGAACAACCGGCAACACACAAATATAATGGCGGACTAGAAATATTTAAAAAAAGTTGAAACTGCACAGACCAAATTGAATAGAAGCAATTTAACAGGACTAGACGGTATTGTAATAGAAATACTGACATCCTTTGACGATTCCAGCATAGACAAGATTGCAGAAATACTAAATGAATTCTACGACAGTGGCGATATAATGGAAGGCATATACAGATAGATTTTCATAGCACTGCCTCCGAAACTAGGCGCAAAGGAATGTGAATTCCACCGAACAATCAGCTTAATGAGCCACACAAGAAAACTCATCATCTAGATTTGACGAATAGAACGCCCAAGAGAATCAGACCAGAGATAAGATATGAACAATGCAGTTACTTCAAGGAGAAATGAACAAGGTACACACGAAAAGAACGATTACCTTTGATTAATATTAACAAGAGATTCAAGAATTATTCACTGCAAAATATATCTAAGTGCCGACTGCGGAAGCGACCACCTCCTAGTTATATGTAAACTAAGAATGAATTTTCGGAAATTGAAAAACCCTAACGCAACACCCAGACTGCAATAGAGCAGACTTGTGAACGGCCCGAACATTTATAGACCACGCAAAGGCGTTCGACAAAGTATGACACAAAATACTTGACAAAAATGTTCGGAAACACCGACATATTAGGGAAAAATATTATGATAATGAATAAGATTGGCAACTAGGTCCCACCCTTTTACAGTTAAACAAATAAGATGTAACCGTAAATTCTACTCCAACAGCTTCTTTTCTCGCGCTTCCCGCCTGTGGAACTCCCTTCCACAAGTCTGCTTTCCCGACAGTTACAATCTCCAGGTGTTTAAATGTAGGGTCAATGGACACCTCCTATCACACTAACTCCCAACTATTCTCAGAACACTCTTATCTACCCAACCCTCATTCTCGGTATCCTTACCCGCCTATGACCCACCCTCTGACATTTCCTATATTTAATCAGCCTTTCTCCACTCTACGTCGCCCCCTGCGCAGTAGTGGCAGTGACATGCCTTGCTCGGGGTAAAACGCTTATAAAAAAAAAATCTATAGAGGCAGTAAATAGCCTGAATATGGACAGGAAACGCGTTCAGCAGATATACAAAAACGAAAGGGATCTAAGACAAGTGTGTGTCTTCTCACAGGATTTAATCAACGTATACAACGAAGAAAATTCTGTGATTGTCATGACTCGGTGCTGATAACAGACACGAAAAGGAAACTACAAAACCTCCTACAGAAAGTAGTAAATGGTAGCGAGAAAAATGGATGTGATCGATCCCGACTTGGCAGCTAGGGTACAGTCGCTTTCTCAGCGAAGCAGTGTGGATTACCAGTGTCTCTTCTACAAATACCTTCACGGCTTCTCTGATGAACTTAACTCACTGTTACCCCCTATATATGAATTTTCTTTAGCCACAAGATTAGCAACTAGGTCCCACGCTTTTACTGTGAAACCGATAAACTGTAAATGCAAATTCTACTCCATCAGCTTCTTTTCAAGCACCTCCCGCCTGTGGAATTCCCTTCCCCTTACTTACTTTCCCGACAGCTACAATGTTCAAGAGTTCAAATGTAAAGTCAATAGTCACCTCCTGTCTCACTAACTTCCTCTCTCTCATGCTTTTTCTCCGTCCACCCCACTCATCAGTATTCTCTTCCTTCTCATACTCTCTTCCTGACACCCTCTGTAACCTGTCACTCTTTCTCATAACATTTCTCCTATGTAACCCCTTTCACAACAGTGGCAGTAAAATGCCTTGCTTGGGGCCACACGATTATAAAAAAAAAAAACATTATACGAAAACTGAATACATGATCATCAGCAAAAAGAGGAGCCCAAAATACCATTTACAGGTCGCGGACCTAAAATCAAGCAGATACAGACATTGAAATACCTGGGAAAGTGTTTTAACAGAGGATGGAAAGGGTGACACAGAAATCCGAAGACGTTTTGGCATGGCCATGGACGCATTCATAAAAGATGTGTAGAGGGCTTGGCAAACGTGAAACTCACAAGAGAGTTTGAGGGAAAGTGTTGTGGAGTAGTTTTCGCACTGAAGGTTATAATCGTGCTATATCGGTTGCTAATCGACTTAACACACCCAAAATGTTAAGAACTTAGTCATCTTTTACTGAAAACTGACCCCTTAGTATTTGGCTAACTGCCGACTAATATCAATTACCTAGCATTTTTACTGAACTCCAATATAACTCTAAAGAACTCCTATGAATCTCCCAAGAACTCCTAAGAACTTTTCCTGTAAACTTCCTGTTTACTCTTATTAATATAGGAGGAAGAGTCCATTATCTGAGGAATAGGTGTGTTTCCACATAACATTAAGAGACAAGGAAAAATTCCCTGGAAACAAAGAAAAAAAATACTGGCTTCTTATGTTATGTTTGTCCGCCTATATGACAGTAAATGCTTGACAATTTTCTCAAAGCAACATAAATGTGTTTCTACAGAAGGATGATGAGGATACCTTAGACCGAACACATGAGCAATGACGAGTTTTGCGAGAGAATTAAAACGAAAAAATAAAAAAGCACTGAACATGCTTGCCTCCCAGAGAGTAAAACACTACGCCTCCTTGGCCTTACACTCTCGGCGGACATCAAATGGAATGACTATATCGAATCCATTGCTAAATCTTCTGCTATGAAAGTCGGTTCTCTGTGCAGGGTCCGGAAGTTTTTCCAGTCTGAATCTATCCTGCACATATATAAATCTACCATCCGCCCATGTATTGAATACTGCTGCCACATCTGGTCGGGTGCCCCTGCTACTCTCCTCGGGCTTCTTGACAAAATACATCGGAGAATCTGTAACGTGATCGATACTGACTTGGCAGACCGGCTGCAACCACTCTCTCACCGGCGTGACGTGGCGTCCCTGTGCCGCTTCTATAAATACTTTCACGGCTTCTGCTCCGATGAACTTAGATCATTGGTGCCGCCTAGGTACGAATTTACACGAGATACTAGATTAGCAACTAGTTCCCACCCTTTTACAGTGAAACAGATAAGATGTAACCGTAATTTCTACTCCAGCAGCTTCTTTTCTCGTGCTTCTCGCCTGTGGAATTCCCTTCCACATGCCTGCTTTCTCGACAGCTACAATCTCCAGGAGTTTAAATGTAAGGTCAATAGACATCTCATATCACACTAACTTGCATCTATTCTACTAACACTCTCACCATCTGAACAGCCCTCATTCTCGGTATCCTTACCCGTCTATCACCCTCCTTCTGACATTTCCTACATCTAACCATTCTTTCTCATCACTTTCTTCCCTATGTAACCCCCTGCGCAATAGTGGCAGTGGAATGCTTTATCGGGGTGAAAGGATTATATATATATATATATATATATATATATATATATATTTACGTAAAACAAGGAAGAGATAGTTGAAGTTTCTGGAACATGTAATGGGGATGGAGGGTTTTAAGATTCTGATATTCACAGGGTGGATAGAGGGGAAAAAGAGACAGAAGAAGGGTGCTGACGATACAATGGATAGAATATGTGAGCAACAACGACATTTTGAATAGAATTAAAACAAAAAGGAAACTTATACTTAACAACAGGAAGAGACAGCTGATGTTTCAGAGACAAGTAATGAGGAAGGATGGTTTGGAGAATCTGATACTCACAGAGTGAATAGAGGGAAAGAGAGAAGGAAGAAACTTCAAGTGACATACTTGATGGCGTTAAATAAATGGACGATATAGCAAAGTTTCGCAGAAATAACAGGTCAGCATATATTAAGTGCAACAAGGAACTAGAAGAGGTAAAGAGCTATCATCGCCGACGTCCAGGAGGGAACGGCAAATAAAAGAAGAATGTTGTCCTGATATGAAGTTTCAGAAAAATATATTTGGCTGTGTACCGGAGACACTGTTTAAGCTTCATGCTCGATAATAATAAAAATTTATGAAAAATAAAGAAATATAAAATTTAATATGAACAAATTGAGAACATTACGAATCTAAAAAAACTATACAATAAAAATAAGGCTTTATCCAAACAAAGTCAAAAACAAAATAAAAAACTAAAATCGTGCGAATAAAAATAAAAATAAAAATAGATTGTAGTTGGATATAAAAAAGAGGAAGTAGCCCAAAACCTGATACTCTTTTAGCAGGGACACATTAAGAATAAATAAGACCCTGTAAATTGAGAGCTTAACCAGAAGTTATATATACCTTGTAAGTAAAAACTCTTAAACAAACCAACACTCAACAACTAACTTATTTTTATGTATTGTTGACTAAAATTGCCAATATTATGAAAATTTAAGAGTAATTTCGTAATTTAAGAGTTTTGTATCTTCCCTTAGATTTATGAAAATTGTTATTTATGGTCATGCATAGCAGCTGTCATCGCTTCATCATTCAACAGTCCGTCAAACGTTCGATCAGATGAACACTACCAATCGTTAATAATTGGTTGTATATTACTTTTTTATGCTATCAGTGAGGAATATTTCTTTAAAATCAGATTACCTTAACATGCAATTTTCTAATTTTATTAAAAAAAGTGTCAGAAATCTTTTGAAATATTTTTTAAAATCGATAAATTTTTGTTTGTTTACAAATTTCTTAAAATTAAGAAAATGGCCGCTTTTAAGAAAATTTTAAGAAATCAAAATTAAATGTGACATTCCAATCTATATAGTTTCTATCTGAAATACACTTTATAATTCAGAAACATGGAAAATTTTGTGTCTCGAAAATGTCAAATTAATTATATTACAATAATATATATATATATATATATATATATATATATATATATATATATATATAGTCAGCCGCATATAGTTTTTGTCTCACATCTCATCAGTACGACTAGACGTCCGAGTGCTTCCAGCCGGGATTGTAACCAGACTGATGTTGACATCAGTCGGAGATTCTACCTCTAAGCTATTGACGCACGGTGGATGAAGGCAGATTTTAACGTGTTATATGCAGACAGTAAAGAAGCGAAAAGAGCCAAGAGTGTTCAATTCATTGCTGAAGAACAATACGCAAATAGCAGTGAGTAGCTACTATTTTTAATATCTACCATTTCTCCAGAGTGCTCAATCGACAAGCGTAGTCATTCGCAGACAGTCCTGTATCATTATATATATATATATTAGAGGGAAGAGAGAGTGAAAGAATGATTTTTATTGATTGATGAATAAACTGATTCGTATTTTACGGCATATCAACTGGAGATTATTAACAGCCATGAGATATTTTCAAATTGAATACTACTGCCATATCTGGTCGGGTGCTACTGCTATCCACCTAGAGGTCCTTGACAAAATCTAACGGAGAATCTGTAATCTGATCGATCGTGACTTGGAAGCTCAGATGCAGTCACTTTCTCACCGGCGTAATGTGCCTTACCTGTGTCTCGATTACAAATGCTTTCACGTCTTTTGCTCTAACATATATCAGAATCTATCTATCAATCTCTTTCTATATATATTTTTATTAGCATCTATCTATCTATCTATTGATGTTAGTATTTATGTTTTGTTATTCTCTCTCTCTCTCTCTGTATCTTTATATATATATATATATATATATATATATATATATATATGAATTTATATATACATTTTATATTGCCAAATTCACTATTTACAGGAGTTTGTATCTGTCTTAATTTTTAAATCTATCTATCTATCTATCTATCTATCTATCTATCTATCTATCTATCTATCTATCTGAGTCTTTTCATATCTATCTATCTATCTATCTATCTATCTATCTATCTATCTCAGTCTATTCATATCTATCTATCTATCTATCTATCTATCTATCTATCTATCTATCTGAGTCTATTCATTTCTATCTATCTATCTAGCGTCAGTCGCTATAAAAGCATAAACTATTGCTTACGTTCCGAATTCGGGGACTAGGGCGAGTGCTTCAGCGGTTGTATTACGCGTTAACATCCTTCGAATCTCGCGGAAATATATTTTCCATTTGCCATATCGTTTTATTTTTTGTCTTTTTTTTTCTTTTGCTTCTTCTCATTGCACTTTTTTTCTTGTCGTGTTTTTATATTTTTTTTCTCGAGGAAGAAACAAAATCTGTTGGAAACGCAAATGTTACGAAATAAGGCCTTTTTTCCTTGCGTCTTCGAATTTCCCCTCCAACAGATTTTCTTTTTCATATCCTCATCTTCTATATTCCGTGCCCCCCACCACCACCACACCCGACCATCTTTTTATTTTCCTCGAGTTGAGTCTGAAATAACTGCAAACTACCCGGCGGTGTAACGTAAGCCTAAGTTTTCTCCATTGAAAGTGCGCTCACTCCGAGGGCAAGAATCCGAAAATATTGAACATGGTCTAAAGCAAGGCTAGTGTCAATGCGACGAAGCGTGAGTCGAAGGGGGTGAATTTTTACTCACTCCTCGCAACACATACACATGCAAACACATACGCACACACAAATATATATGAATCTATGCGCAAGTATGCGTGCGTTTCGTTTTGGCTGTGCAGGATTACACGGACCTCATTATGTATGGGAATAATATATATGGAGACCATTTCGTGTCGAGTGTCATAGAGAGACAGAGAAAAGGTGATTAACAATATAAAATGCCAGAAGGTTACTTGGTAAATACGCACGCACACACAACAGACTAACCTGTTCACATCTATCTATCTATCTATCTATCTATCTATCTATCTATCTATCTATCTATCTATCTCAGTCTGTTCACATCTATCTATCTATCTATCTATCTATCTATCTATCTATCTATCTATCTATCTGAATCTGTTCATATCTATCTATCTATGTATTCAGTCTGTTCATATCTATCTGTGACAGTCTATCACATTCTCTTTATATCTCAATTTATCTATCTCAGTATGCTGACATCTATCTATCTATCTATCTATCTATCTATCTATCTATCTTTTTCAGCTTGTTCCGATCTACATATCTGTCTATTTATCTATTACAATCTATTCATATCTATCTATCTATCTATCTATCTATCTATCTATCTATCTATCTATCTATCTATCTATCTATCTATCTGAATCTGTTCATATCTATCTATCTATCTATGTATACAGTCTGTTCATATCTATCTGTGAGAGTCTATCACATTCTCTTTATATCACAATTTATCTATCTCAGTATGCTGACATCTATCTATCTATCTATCTATCTATCTATCTATCTATCTATCTATCTATCTATCGTTTTCAGCTTGTTCCGATCTATCTATCTATCTATCTATCTATCTATCTATCTATCTATCTATCTATCTCAGTTTGTTCATATCTATCTATCTATCTATCTATCTATCTATCTATCTATCTATCTATCTATCTATCTATCTATCTATCTGAATCTGTTCATATCTATCTATCTATGTATACAGTCTGTTCATATCTATCTGTGACAGTCTATCACATTCTCTTTATATCTCAATTTATCTATCTCAGTATGCTGACATCCATCTATCTATCTATCTATCTATCTATCTATCTATCTATCTATCTATCTATCTATCTATCTATCTATCGTTTTCAGCTTGTTCCGATCTATCTATCTATCTATCTATCTATCTATCTATCTATCTATCTATCTATCTATCTATCTATCTCATTTTTCAGCTTGTTCCGATCTATCTATCTATCTATCTATCTATCTATATATCTATCTATCTATCTATCTATTTCAAAATATTCATAATTTCTTTTCTATTCATGAAAGTCGCCTCGTATACAATATCTCATATTTTTAGACAACCCATATGGATGCCAGTGGTGTAAATGCAGTGTTTAAATCCTTCCGCTAATGATCTTGACCCCTTGCAGACGGAAACTATAGTGTGGGTATTGGGCCTTGAGAGTTGGTGTTGGTTTGTCGGTCGGTACTATGTGGAAGCGTGTTAGGTATTGGCTGGATGGTATGTTCTGGATCGGGTTCTTTCGAGTATTGGCGTGATAATCGGTGTTGGATTGGGTGCCTTATAGGTTGACCATCGGTGTTGGGTTAGGTGATTGCCGGATGTTAGTGTAACGATATGTTCCGGATTAAATAGATAGGGGAATTCGTTTGAGAGTCCGAGTCGGATGAAGGTACCCATCAAAGAAAGGCAAATGAATGCCTACGTATTACTGCATGTATGTATATAGGTGTAGGACCCCATTTTACAACACACACCTCACCTGAATAACTACTTAATACAACAGATTCCACGAAGATCTCACTATGTACGATACACCCATAACAACCTCTGCTGATAACCACATCGCAAACCTATCTAAATATACTCTCACCCAAGAAGAAACCTCTTTATTAAATAAAGGATTAACTTTCTGCTCCTCACAGCCACTAAACCCTCTAAACCTTTGCTACGATATGGAAAAGTACCTTCGTAGACTGAGACTAAAAGAATATTTCTCAGACAACAGATCCACTTCTACTGACAATAGCGATAAACAATCATACTCCAAATTTCCTCTTACGAAAAATAATACCCTAGGGACTCCACCAAGCGGACACAACCAACACTTGGATCAATATGCCAACAAAGCCAGACAACACATGGATAACTTCTTAAAAGATAAAGGACACCAAACAAAAATACACAACCTATCTAAAGTAGAACACCAAGCCATCTATACACTTAAGAACAACCGAAACATAATTATCGTACCAGCCGATAAGGGCGGAGCTATAACCATCTTAGACACTAATAACTATATTAAAGAAGCAGAATCACAACTTCAAAATAAGAAGTTCTATGTACCCTTACCTCTAGATCTGACTAGCACTTACACAAAACAGAATTATCACTTCTCATTCAGAACCTGAATCACAACATAAAAAATAAAATAAAATCTCTTATTCCCGAGAACCCCAAAACAGCAACATTCTATACTATCCCAAAACTACATAAACTTCCCCAAAATAATTTCAGAAAAACACCCTAACACCCCTTCATCCAACCCATATCATACTAAACAAGCAAATAATGAAGAAATCTATAAAATTTCAAAAGAACTTAAAATCACACCACCTGGCAGACCCATAATATCAGGCATTGGTACCCTCACAGAACTTATATCTGGATACATAGACAATTTCCTAAAACCTTTATTACCTGACATACCTATTTATATTAGAGACACTACTGACTTTCTCAACAAATTACAAAACATTAATTTAGTCCTAGTAACGATGGATGTTACGTCTCTGTACACGAACATTCCACATGTTGAAGAAGTATCAGCTTGCCATGAGTTCCTTAAAAGCAAACTACCTAACAACCAAATCAGATATATGCCAATTAATAAATTTCATTTTAACACACAATAATTTTAAATTCAACAACAAACACTATTTACAGATTAGTGGCACAGCAATGGGCACGAAAATGGCACTTAGTTATGCCAATATCTTTATGCATATTTTAGATAAAAAGATACTAGACAGTTCACAATGCAAACCACCACATTATTTTAGATACATTGATGATATTTTCTTTATATGGTCTCATAGATTAGAAAAATTATAAAACTTCTTTACTTTCTGCAACAACTTCCACAATACAATCAAATTTACCATAGAACACTCATACACATCCGTCCCTTTCTTAGACATCATGGTAAAATTAAATAAACATACACTTTCCACCAGTCTATACAACAAACCCACAAACCAACATAAATTAACAGCTGTCATCCCCTCAAATTAAAAAAATCTATCGTACACAGCTCATTTATTAGAATAAAACGCATATGCTCAGACCATCCAGATTTTCTAAACAACATTAACAACCTAACAAAACAGTTTCTAAAATGTAAATATCCAATAAAAATAATAAAGGAAGCACTACATAAAACCATCCACATACATCGTAGCACATTTCTCACATACAAAAAAACGAAAAGATAACAACCGAATTCCCATGGTTTTTAATCATAATCAATATTCCTACACACTTATCAAAAATTTAAAAAATGATTACAGGAACCTCTAATCAAACAAAAACATCAAAGACATTTTCGATTAACCACACATAAATGCAAAGAAACAAACACCCAACCTATCAACTATCCTCACTTCTAACAAATATTTAAATAATACAAACCTATCAGGGAATTTAAAATGTGGGAAGCCTCGCTGTTTAATTTGTAAACATTTAATAACAGACAAAACATTCTCTGTACCCAACACCAAAATAAAATTACACCCACCAAACCTCACTTGTGACAGCGAAAACATCATATACTTTCTCTTCTGCTCAATTTGCCCCAACAGTGGATATAACGGCGAATCCGGTAATAGATTTAGATTTCGCTTCAATAATCACAAACTAAATATACGTCAAAAAAATGTATACTCCCCAATTGCAGCCCATTTTAATCAACCTGATCATACTTTAGAAAATTGCAAATGTTTACTAATAGACTCCAATTTTAGTTCTACATACACACGCAGAAAGAAAGAAAAATACTGGATTTTAAAATTAAATACACACAAGCTAGGGTTAAATAGGGACTTAGGTGTGTTGAATCTTTACAAATATTTCAATAGCTATAAAATGTTTTTTCAGATATTCCAAGAAATTTTTTATCTAAAACAAACAGACTTTCTCTACGGACGTGCCGCATGTTGTGAACAAACACACCACGTGATGTAAACACAAAAAAATATTCGGACGCTATCGTGAAATACGTTTCTAATTCAAATTTAAAAATCACTTGTTTCTGAAGAAGGACCGAGGGCGGTCTGAAATATAAAATACAATAATAAAAATAAACAAATACTGTCCCAAAAAAGTACATTTTTAAATTCAAAACTTTTTAATATTCTTTTTTATACATATTAAGACAGTATACGTGGGTCATCACTATGTTATTTATATATATATATATATATATATATATATATATATATATATATATATATTACGGAAATTAACGAATTTTAACGAAACTTGGTTATAAACAACCGACAATTTGAAATGAATTGTTTGAACATTATTTTTTATCGATACTCGTATTTAAGTAGATATTCTGTTTTTTAATTAAACAGTATTATATATTTATATCTAGAGGCCTGATTATTTACGATAATATTTTATTACGAAAATGTGTGCCATTCGGCAGGATTTGAATCTGCGACCCCTATATACACAGGGGAAGCTACCATTTGATCTGGTAACGTCTTAGACCGCTCGACCACGAATGATCTCCAGTCTAAACGAGGTTTTAATCAAGCCTGTATAACACAATTTTCGATTCATCGCAACAACCATATCTGCTCTGAAATGTATCGTAATCTCAACAAATGTAAACATATTACGGAAATTAACGAATTTTAACGAAACTTGGTTATAAAATGCCGACAATTTGAAATGAATTGTTTGAACATTATTTTTTATCGATACTCGTATTTAAGTAGATATTCTGCTTTTTTTAATTAAAAAGTATTATATATTTATATCTACTGGCCTGATTATTTACGATAATTTTTTATTACGAAAATGTGTGTCATTCGAGTATCGATAAAAAATAATGTTCAAACAATTCATTTCAAATTGTCAGTTGTTTATAACCAATTTTTGTTAAAATTCGTTAATTTCCGTAACATGTTTACATTTGTTGACATTACGATACACATATATCTGATATATCACCGACGATTTTATTTTGTGATGACATAAAACTCCGCTTGGCAACGGCAATCGTTACCAAAAATAATAAACGCAGTTCTCAATTTTGTTATTATATTTCAGTCTAAATAACCTTTCTCAAGATGGCTCATGTGAGCCGAAAGTTTAGAAGAAAATCAATAAATAATTATCCAAATGTTGGAGAATTTTTGTCTTTATTTTCAACTGAAATTAAAGCCAAAATATGACGTTTAGAACGGCTTATGATTAAACATAATGGACATTCATTGTCTCTTATATTTAACAGCATATGTTTAGTAAATTATTTGCTGCCTTGTTATACTATATATATATATATATATATATATATATATATATAATCGAATACAGAATAAATATGAAAAAAATATACATTCGACATGTGTAGCTTTTTTTATAGTATGCTTTTTTGTTGAGTCAAGAGAACTTCTTTTTTAAGGAATCACGTGAACATCTGGAACATGGTTTTTTATTGATGACAGGAATAAAAAACAGTTCAGAATTGGAAAAACTTCAATATTATCTGTGTCTCCAAACAATTCCGATGAATGTTACCAACACTCAGAAAACAACCCTGGTTTACCTATCCTACGTGAAAAGCTAAAGATCAGTATTGTTCAACATTATGTAAACATCTCTGTCGAATAAGACCACCTTTAGAGAAGAACACGACTTAAAACTATGTGTACGGGATACCAAGTAGCTATGGCAAGAAATATAAATAGACTTCCTCCTTAAGATAAAACTGCAGGAACACTGCAGTACGATGTTAATTAGAAAAATCAGTCATAACTGACCATATATGAAGAGAAAATCATTGCCCTTTGTGCGATGAATTTGAGATAATAGACAAAGAACATCACTGGAAAATACGAAAACTAAATGAATGAGCGTTTATGTTAGGCTAGAAATCGGGCCAAATATAGAAATTAATACAATATAGGAATTAGAAAAATCGGGAATAAGCGCGATATATGGAGAGAAAGCTGAGATCACCGCCCTTTGTGGGATGAAGTTGAGATAATAGACAAAGAACATCACTGGAAAATACGAAAACTAAATGAATGAGCGTTCATGTCAAGCTAGAAATCTGGCCAAATATAGAAATTAATACAATATAGGAATTAGAAAAATAGGGCATAATGTCGATATATGAAGAGAAAGCTGAGATCACCGCCCTTTGTGGGATGAAGTTGAGATAATACACAAAGAACATCACTGGAAAATACGAAAACTAAATGAATGAACGTCAGGCTAGAAATCTGGCCAAATATAGTAATGAATATAATCTGAGGACTAGTAACACAGACAGCGAGAGAAAATTAAAAATTCTTAATAGTAATACACTACCGGCCATAATTATTAGGCCACTCCATTTAAAAAAAAAATATGTATTTCATACTATTTTTAGTATTTATTGCCAAGTTGATCATTCAGTAGAATGGTTCTTTTATTAATACTGCACAATAACATGTGCATCAAATGAACTGTTCTGGTGTCCAATTTTTGTGCTCTCTTCCCCATGCTAGTGTCCCCTTCTTATTGGCTGACCGTAGCAAAGGCTTCCTGGCAGCCTTGTAAAATTTTTTCAAAGTAGTAATACCAAAAGAATCATTCTATTTTCATTTAGAATTATCCGCTTGGCAATAACTACTAAAAATAGTATGAAATACATCATTTTTTAAAAAACTGGGATTGGCCTAATAATTATGGCCGGTAGTGTATATTCTCTGGTTGTTAAGATATTAGGTTTATGGGTCCCCAAAATTAATTCACTAATGTCCCTATGGACACATGTGTCAGCGAATAAAAGCGTTGGTTGGTTGATGTAAAAGTGATTGAACCCAACGTTTTGTAAGGTTAATAAACGAATAAAGCCTTGGAGAATTGTGTTATTAAAGAGAATTAACTAAAACTGTGATATCCAAAGGCATGGCATGTTGAATTAGAACAATCTACCACTGTGGACTATCTGAAAGTTTCTGCTCGAAATCCCAACAAATATCATTTGCTATAATGGATGTTTTAAGTGTACAAAGATCATTAATAAAGAATTTAACTGCAGGGACAAAAATAAATGCTCACTTGAAGGACTTTGTAATTCAAAAGAAGTCATTTACAAAGCAAAAGTACATGACTTGAATGGTCAAAACAAAATATATTTGGGATCAACCAAAGATACTTAAGACCAGATGTTTCAATAACAGGTCTACATTCAAAATAGAAAACTTAAACAAATTGTACAAAATGGGCTAAGCACGTGTGGAAATTGAAATTAAAATATGGAAAAAACCCAGACATAACGTGGAGTACAGTGAAAACAGCCAAGCCTTACAACGGTGGCAAAATATGTAGAATGTGCCAGCAAAAACATTTAGCTATTAAGTTATTCCCAAACTAAATTGAATTACGGAATGAAAGATCAGAAATTATAACTAAGTTTAACCATACCAAAAAATAGCTATTAGGATCATACAATCATAGATAAAAATGTTATAACTTCTAATTTTGAAAATTGCTCGTTGTAAAACTTCCCCGTTACGTGAGTGTTCTTAAAACAACGGTAAAATCAGTTATTGCAAATCGGCTGAAAATATCAGATGGTAGAAAACTATGTTGCGTAATATAACTCGTTTACAAATTAAAAAAATATTTAAAAGTTCTACTATATAATTGTATTGAACACTTTTTAATACAACTGTGTACTGTTCTAATTTAATCGTGACCAAAAACTAAGTAATTAAATAATATATATGTAGTGATTCACTTTATTAAGGGAGCTCGTTACTTACTTGATCCTTATCTTTTGTACATAAGTATCTAGCACTCATCATAAACTAAATCACTACAAACAGTGGATTACCAACCCATTAGTTTCTACTACTTCTAATGTGGCCCAGTGGATATCGGCTCGGAACGAGAAATCGGGTAGCCGAGTTCGAATTCCAGCTGAATTCATTGATTTCACTAACTCGCAAATACTCTTGGGAAAGGTATTAATCCGTCTCTTCCCTCCAGTTATGGCTTAAATAACAGAACAGATTGGGTTCTATAGCCGTGGTTTACCGCAGAAAGCAATGACAACCTACTGCGGGATAATCTTCTGCCCAGTGAGTCATGTCTCTTTCGAGACATGATCGCCCAAGCGTGTATCACGTGTGGTACTTAACTGACTGACAACTGAGCATTCTACTCATTTACTAATATTTTATATAATATGGTACCATATATATATATATATATATATATATATATATATATAGGAAAGAATATTAATAAAAAGTTTTGAATTTAAAAACGTACTTTTTTAAACAGTATTTGTTTATTTTTATTGTATTTTTATATTTCAGACCGTCCTCGGTCCTTCATCAGAAACAAGTGATCACTTGTTTCTGATGAAGGACCGAGGACGGTCTGAAATATAAAAATACAATAAAAATAAACAAATACTGTTTAAAAAAGTACGTTTTTAAATTCAAAACTTTTTATTAATATTCTTTCCTATACATATTAAGACAGTATACGTGGATGATCATCACTATGTTATTTGGACCTATATATATATATATATATATATATATATATATGGTATCATGTCTTACTTTATTAAGAGTTTTATATATATATATATATATATATATATATATATATATATATATATATAACTTTAATCCAAAAGGAAAAGCAGGAAGGTAAATCCCAAAGTACCGATCCTAATTAATATTAACTACATTTATATTAAAAAATGATCAATGTGGAGGGCTCAATGTAATTAATATTTAAATTACAGAGCCAATTATAAATTAAAAAAAAAATTCGATGTTCAAATCATTTGTATGGGCATTTCTACATGAAATCCCGCTATGATTTATTTGTCAACACGTCTGTTAACGTTTCTATGGAGAATTTTTTTCTTTTTTCCTTTTTCATTCCTTTCTTTTTCCCTGTCAACCACCTTTTCCCACTTCTTTCATTATCGTTTCTTAGAGTCAGACAAGGATAAATTTTAACTTACAACCCAGTTTAAAAGTAAGATTTTCCAAAATCTAAAAATAGACATTGATTTCTTTCTACTTTCTTATTAATCCCACCCCTTTACTTTTTCTGTGAATTATTTTTTTTAACTTCCGCCGGTAATATATCTGTCTTTATTTTGAAATAAAAAGTTGCCGAGGATACGTAAAATTTCTCTTAGGGATTTCATGCAGAAACGGCCATACAACTGATTTGAACATCGAAATTTATTTTATTTTATATATATATATATATATATATATACATATATATATATATATATATATAAATATATATATATATTGAATAAAATCTCACTCAACTACAGCCGCCTATTTTGGTCATACTCCAATGAGCCGTTGACGAGAAGCTATCAACCTAATAGATTTCAGGATTTATATAATAGAGGCTCGTGAAAGGTTCAGTTACAAAGATGCTTTTCTGGCTCACATTTTGGGACTGTAAAGAATGGTTATAAACATGGTTATAATCTTCTGTGCAAACGGTTTTGTGTCGTTCAGTTTTTGGAGCATCAAAAATTGTGCCAGTAGCGTAGAATTTGTCACGAATGCAGTAAGTGGCTTTTCCATTTGGGGCTTAAGTACCAAATATTTCAACCATTTTGTTCTGTTTTAGCATTTTGAGATTCAAGTACTCTTTTAACACGCACTTTTTTATCAGTGTATCAGTAATTAAATTATTATTGGTTCAATGATTTATCTGAAAAGAAAGCAGATTATATTTAGATAATCTTAGTTATGAAATTTAAAATAATTTATAAAAATACGATAATAATATAACCGATACACAAACCTATTCGACTTACTGATCACATACTTTTGGGCACCATATATATATATATATATATATATATATATATATATATATATATTACAAAAAGTGAAAGAACACATAGATTAAAAACCTACTGTTCAAGCATTTACTTTTATAAAGAGTGCTCGATACAGAGTAGAGCTTAATATTGTAATTTTGTTATTAAAATGGTTTATGAAAACATAATATCACTACACAAAAATTTTTCATGTTTCAGGTCATATGTTAAATTGAATGGAGAAAATGATTTCTTTTTAAAATATAAGATGAATTCATAGTTATTTAGAAAGTTAAGGAAATGTAGTTAGAAAAAACGCTTTAGGTGTGTCAATCAAAATTGAGAATTATGTAACCATGGAGATTTAATATTTGGGTTATGAAAGAGGGCAGGGTGGCTTGTATAGAGAAATACACTTTTTTTAATTTTTTCTAGTTAAGATACATATAGGGACCTTAAATTTTTTAAAATGAGTAGCCAATAATTTTTAAGAGGAGGTCGGATTTTAGTTTTATATAATAATAGATTTCTTTAACTACTATCTATGAGTAAAGGGACTGGAAAGTTAAGTTCAGAATTAAGATTAAATAAGTAAATGACTTAGTTATATTGTATTAAGAACAACATTTAAGTATTGCGTGGGTCATTTATTTTGGTAAAATAATTTTAATTTTTTATTTATTTTATAGTATAAGTTATAAAAGGAACATTGTAATTAATTTCATCTTAAAGAAACTTATTACTCAGACAAAATAATTTTAATTAATTTAATTAATCTCCCTTGTACAAATCTATCTATCTATAGAATTTCTTAATTATCTGCTTAGCGTCTGAGTCCATTCCAATCTCTCTCTCTCTCTCTCTCTCTCTCTCTATATATATATATATATATATATATATATATATATATCGCAGACAGTCCTGTTTCGTTGTATTATTAGTACGGTTAGACATCTGATTGCTTCTAGCCAAGATCGAAACACGTCAGAATTGACATTAGTCAGCGACTTTACTTCGAAGCTATGGACGCTTTGTGACGAAAGGCATAATTTTTTAGCGTGTTATATACACAATGAGAACGCACGCCAGTAGTCGAGAGTGTTCAAATTTATTACTGAATGAACGATGCGTAAATGCCAAAGTAACTACTGTTTTTAAAGTTTACCATTTCTCCATAGTGCTCAATCGGCGGGCGAGAGCTTAATATATAAATTTTAACAAAAATTATTTCTTAGACAAAATAATTTTCTTTAAAATTTAATTAATTACAATGTTTCATAACCATGAATTCATCTTATATTTTAAGAATAAACCATTTTTTCCACTTATTATGACCTGAAGGGGAACAGTTTTGTTCTGATACATGAAAATGTTTGTGTAGTGATATTATGCTTTTATAAACCATTATAATAACAAAATTACAATATATAGATATTTTGAGTAGTGATATTATGCTTCTATAAATCATTGTTATAACAAAATTACAATATATAGATATATATACACACACACTACCGGCCATAATTATTAAGCCTCCCCAGGTTTTAAAAGAAATTATGTATTTCATACTATTTTTAGTATTTATTGCCAAGTGGAAAATGAAAAATTCTAAAATGAAATAGAATGGTTCTTTTGTTAATATTACTTTGTTAAATTTTACAAGGCAAGAAAGCAAAGATGAACTTCTCAGATTCACCCTAAATTTTCTTTATTCTTTCATTGATGAAACTGCAATATAGGTAATTACTAAACATTTATAAATTCATTTGATGTACATGTTCTTGTAGACTATTAACAAAAGACCCATTTTATTTTCATTTACAAATATTCACTTGTTAATAAATATAAAAATAATAGTGTGAAATACATCATTATTTTAAAACATTGGAGTGGCCTAATAATTATGGCTAGTAGTCTATATATGTATGTTTGTTTCTAGTGGTTCATTATCGTTATTATATATATATATATATATATATATATAATAACGATAATGAACAACCGCGCCCTCCTGTAGACTTACATGTCACCTTTTTGATCAGAGTACAATTAAACAACATAACCATGTAGTTAATATTAGACATATTTTTGTCAGCAATACAATAATTCTCACTGATACACACAATAAAAAGAACCTTCAGATATTGGAGGTCGTCTACATTAAGTCCAAACAACCCACACTTAATAAAATCATATTTTAAATCTGGTCATAACACATTACATTGCATTTGAATACATGGTTCTGTTGTAATTTCGCGCTATCACGCGGTGTGATGTCATAGAACCGCATTGCAAGTTTGCGAAATGCGTTTGTTATTTTTGGTAACTATTGCCGTTGCCTAGCGGAGTTTTATGTCAACAAAAAATAAAATCGTTGCTGCTGGTAGATGTTATTGTGTTACCGTCTTAATACCCTCTCTGAAGATGGCTCATATGAGCCGAAAGCTTAGAACCAGCTTAATAAATACTTATCCAAATGGAAAATTTTTGTCTTTATTTTCAACTGAAATTAAAGCCAAAATACGATGTTTAGAACGGCTCATGATTAAACATAATAGACATTCATTGTCTTTTATATTTATCAGTAAATATTTAGAAAATATATATATATATATTGCTAGATATATTTGTTAGTAGAAAGAAAGAAAGAAAGAAAGAAAGAAAGAAAGAAAGAAAGAAAAGGAATATGTTGGAAGCGATAAATGACGTCACCTGGGATCCAGTAAATTTGTGAATGCTGGAATTAACCGACAACAGTTTTATAAAGACGCAAAACACAATCCTTGAAAACTGTTTAAATATATTCGGACGAGTTCATCTTTACTTTCTTGCCTTTTGAAATTTTGCAAAGTAATAATAACAAAAGAACCATTCTATTTTCATTTGGAATTATCTACTTAAGAATAAATCTAAATAACACCTCTCTGAAGAAGACTCATGTGAGCCAAAAGCTTAGAAGCAAATTAATAAAAAATTATCCAAATGTTGGAGAATTTTTGTCTTTATTTTCAACTGAAATTAAAGCCAAAATACGACGTTTAGAATGGCTCATGATTAAACATAGCAGACATTCATTGTCTCTTATATTTAACGGTATATGTTTAGAAAATTATTTGCTGCCTCGATACACTATATATATATATATATATATATATATATATATATATATATATATATATATGTATGGTGCAGGGGTTAGTTTTCCGAAAATAAAACATCATAAAATTCGTTAGTGTTTCAACTCGAAAAACATGTCTCACTTAACAGGTTATTCTGGCCCATCAAGCTGGTTCCGTGGCCGAACTGGTAGACCCACGTATCTGTTTAAAAAGTGTTTTGCCTGATATACAAGAGGGTTGAAGGTTTAACTTCTGTCGGGGGCACAATTTTTCTTTACTAGTCCCTCTGTATTAAACAATTTTCTTCCCAGTATGGTATATTTTGTGTGCTCTTTTTAAGGCACTGATTGCTCTCAAGGTTTTATATACATGACAATTTCCGTTGTACAAATCTATGCATCTATAAAATCTTTTTATTATCTGCTTAGCGTCTCAGTCAATGCCAATCTCTCTCTCTCTCTCTCTCTCTCTCTCTCTCTCTCTCTCTCTCTCTGCTTATATAGAACACGTTAAAATTTCCCTTCTATGATTCCATACGCCTATGGCTTAGGTAGGTAGCGACTCCGATTGACACCAAATCGATCGAGTTTCGATCCCGGTCAGAAGCAAGTGGATGTGTCTAGCCACACTGATGAGTTTTGATACAGCGAAACAAGCTTGTATGTGGATGACTAATATATATATATATATGTTAGGGCGCCGCTCCTATTTGACTACAAATGGACTGTTCCCATTGCTATATATATGGTGGATTCTCTACAAGAGAGTCGTAGAGAGTCACTAGACTGACGACTCTACGACACTGTCAGCTCTCTGCCTTCGGGTAGAGGGCGCTGTCTGCTTCTGAGCAGAGAGCAATAACCCAGTCGTGGTTCCGCCGAAGGGTAGAAGCACGACTGGGCAAAAATAGACAGACATTTTTTGGCCGAGCCATATAGCCCGGAAATCCCAGATATAAACTGACCATGTGTCATATGTTGCCCTTACTGGGAGGGACGACTAAATAATGAGTCGCAGAGAGTCACTTGAGAGTCTCTAATGAGTTACTGAAGAGTCAGTGCGAGTCAGTGAAAAGTTAGTCACACTTCCGGTGGCGTACCGGAAGTAATCACGTATACACACGTCATACGACGGATTGGACTCTTGTATCTTTCTATTGTAAATATTACTAATCACTTCTGTACATACTAACCGTCTTTCCGCGGAATACAACTTATATTCTGATTCTATTTTTGAGTTATTCATTTATACTTGGCGACATAACAGTATATATATATATATATATATATATATATATATATATATATATATATATATATATAATCATCCGCAGACAATCCTGTTTCGCTGTATCATCAGTACGGTTAGACATCTGATTGCTACTAGCCAAGATTGAAACACGTCCGAATTGACATTAGTCAGCGACTTTATATCTAAGCTATAAGCACTCAGTGGAGAAAGGCGGGATTTTTCAGCCTGTTATATATACTATGCAAACACATGCCAGTAGCCGAGAGTGTTCAAATTTATTACTGAATGAACGATGCGTAAATGCGCAAGTAACTACTGTTTTTAAAGTCTATCATTTATCCATAGTGCTCAATCGGCGGGCGAGAGCGTAAATAGTCATTCACAACTAGTTCTAATTTCGTAGCACCTCAAGAAGGCCGGAGTGTACAACGGCCGAAACGTCGTACAAATGGCAAGAAAGATGAGGACAATAGTCTGAATAATGTAAATACTGTAAATACTAACTCATCTCAGAAATATAAACAAATAGAATGATCTATTCTTAAACGTCGTACAAATGGCAACTAACATGAGGACAATAGTCCGAATAATGTAAATACTGTAAATACTAACTCATCTCAGAAATATAGACAAATAGCATGATGTGTTACTTGACATTTCCACCGAAAGTCTAGCACGAACATTTCATAGTGTGTGGGTGTCAATCTGAGGATTCAAAAAGCGTTAGATGGCTCTAATGGTACACCACAAAGATGTTTCCCGACCTTATGACTCAGGACCTGAGACTGAAAACGTTGGCTTACATCAAATGAGTGGCTCCCATGTCGGGCAATGTCAGTGCTAATTTAAAAGTTTGCGTAATCTAGACGACAATATATTAATTGCAGCCTGTATCTGTACAGTTTTGGTGATAAAAACAGTCATTTAAATACATGGACTCAAACAATTAGAATGGTATCAATATATAGACTGGTATGAACGCGTGTCGATAGGGGTGTATAACTATCGATCTAATTAAGTCTCTTCATTTCTCTGTTAATCTCTCTCTACCGTATGTTGTTCATCTCCTTATTCTCTCTATTTTAACATGCCGAAGTATCTATCTATCTATCTATCTATCTATCTATCTATCTATCTATCTATCTATCTATCTATCTAAACTCACACACATTTATATATATATAAATATATAACCAAATTTCATTAAAATTCGTTAATTTCTGTAACATGTTTACATTTGTTGATATTACGATACATTTCAGAGTAGATATGGTTGTTGCGATGAATGGAAAATTGTGTTATATAGGCTTGATTAAAACCTCGTTTAACTGGAGGTCATTCGTGGTCGAGCGGTCTAAGACGTTGCCCGATTAAATTGTTTTCCCTATGTAGATAGAGGCCGCAGGTTCGAATACTACCGAATGACACACATTTTCGTAATAAAAATTTATCGTAAATAATCAGGCCAGTAGATGTAAATATACAATACTGTTTAATTAAAAAACAGAATATCTACTTAAATAGGAGTATCGATAAAGAATAATGGTCAAACAATTCATTTCAAATTGTCGGTTGTTTATAACCAAGTTTCGTTATATACATATTGCTTTAGATTAAAATACATATACACGAACTATTTGAATGATATAGACTTAATCCGCTATCATTTTAATTTAAGTGTTTAAACAACATTTTTAATGGATACTCGTAATTGCATAGATATTCTGTTTTTAATAGTTAAACAGTATATTTAGTTACATGTACTGGCTTGAATAATCGCGAATTTTTGTTAGGAAAATATGCATCCTCTTTGCAGGATTCGAAAGATTTGACATGTCTGTTTGTCTATCTATCTATCTATCTATCTATCTATCTATCTATCTATCTATCTCAGTTTATAATTATGCATCTATTCCAGCATCTTTCTTTCTTTCTTTCTTTCTATCACAGTCTGCTCAGTATTACTTTCTCTCATTCTCTCTCTCTCTCTCTATCTATCTATCTATCTTAGTTCATGTCTATTCGTATATTCCAGCATCTTTCTTTCTTTCTTTCTTTCTCTCCTTCATTCTTTCTTTCTTTCTTTCACAGTTTGTTCAGTATCTATCTATCTATCTATCTATCTATCTATCTATCTATCTATCTATCTATCTATCCCAGTTCATGTCTATTTGTATATTCCAGCATCTTTCTTTCTTTCTTTCTTTCTTTCTTTCTTTCTTTCACAGTTTGTTCAGTATCTCTCTCACTCTCTCTCTCTCTGTCCCTCTCTCTGTCTGTCTGTCTGTCTCTCTCTCTATATATATATATACACAGGTATATATATATATATAGAGAGAGAGAGAATAAGAGAGAGACAAAGAGAGCAAGAAAAATAACGAGAGGGAGAGTGTGTTTGAGAGAGAAAGAGAAAGAGAGTGTGAGGAAAAGCGTTTGATGAGTTATTTTTTGCATCTCTACATATAGTCGAAACGTTAACGCATTTTGCATATTCTGTATTTCCGTCATTTTCTCTGGAGGCTTCACAGTGCATCTTTTTTTTTTCTTTTGGTTCCTTTCCTATATTCTTTGATATTTCCAGAAGCTCTGCATAGTAGCAAAACTGAAAAAAAATCTATTAGAACTAACCAGATTCTTTGTTTAGGGACATGGATATAGGCGGAGAAGAGAATTTACATCTTAGTTTATTTTTTTACCCACACCCCGGATTCATTTTTCTCCTTCCTTTCATTTTCAAAATATAACCATACGCCTGCTTTCTTCATTTAAAAAATAAAAAAATGTCTCCTGTTTATAGCGTTTGTAGGTATTTCAGTTTTCCAAAATGGCGCCCCAACGGCTTCATCTTGGAGATGGCTTAAGAAGGCAGAGAGAGTCACAAGGGGAAAACAGTGAAAGACCTAAGAGAGGAGGAAAATAGGGTATAACTGGTGACAGTTTTAGAAAGAAGTTATCGGAGCAAAGAAAAACTGTGAAATGGAAACGTGAAGTCGCTTGTTGCAAAAGATTCCCGATTTTCTCTTTCTTTCTTTCTTTCTTTCTTTCTATATATCTTTCTTTCTATATATCTATCTATCTCTTGTTGATTCTATCTATCTATCTATCTATCTATCTATCTATCTATCTATCTATCTAGCTATCTATCTATCTCATTCTGTTCATATCTATCTATCTATCTATCTATCTATCTATCTATCTATCTATCTATCTATCTATCTATCTCATTCTGTTCATATCTATCTATCTATCTATCTATCTATCTATCTATCTATCTATCTATCTATCTCATTCTGTTCATATCTATCTATCTATCTATCTATCTATCTATCTCATTTTGTTCATATCTATCTATCTATCTATCTATCTATCTATCTATCTCATTCTGTTCATATCTATCTATCTATCTATCTATCTATCTATCTATCTATCTCATTCTGTTCATATCTATCTATCTATCTATCTATCTATCTATCTATCTATCTATATCTATCTATCTCATTCTGTTCATATCTATCTATCTATCTATCTATCTATCTATCTATCTATTCTATCATATCTATTCTATCTATCTATCTATCTATCTATCTATCTATCTATCTATCTATCTCATTCTGTTCATATCTATCTATCTATCTATCTATCTATCTATCTATCTATCTATCTATCTATCTATCTATCTCATCTCATTCTTATCTATCTATCTATCTATCTATCTATCTATCTATCTATCTATCTATCTATCTATCTATCTGAGTCTTCTATCTATATATCTGCACCAGCAAATAACTATCTACGTATATCAGTCTGTTCTTATTTATCTCTCTATCTATATATCTAGCTAAGTTCATATTTAACCATGTATTCCAGTATGTTTGTTTGGTTGTATCTTTCTTTCTTTCTTTGAATTTTTGTTTGTTTGTTTCTATCTATCTCAGTTTGCACACACACACACACACACGTACATACATACATACATATATGTATATATATATATATATATATATATATATATATATATATATATGCAAAATCTCAGACATATACCCCAGATTCATTTTTCTCTTGCCTTTCATTTTCAAAATAAACCCATACACCTACTTTCTTCATTTAAAAAAATAAAAATGTCTCCTGTTTATAGCATTTGTAGGTATCTCAATTTTCGAAAATGGCGCAACCAACATGTTGCAAACGACTACGGCTACTTCTACTAGTACTACTAATAATAATACTAATTAAATTGAAATAAAGCTCGAAATTCTATCGCTTCAGAAATCTGCGTTGCTCGGCGATGCAACCATAATAGCGAAAGCTGCTATCCGATCGAGAGTATAGTGCAAGTTTTCCCGTAAAAAAGAAAAACAATGCAGAAGACAATAATAATAATAATAGTAATAATAATAGAAGAAGAAGAAGAAGAAGAAGAAGAAGAAGAAGAAGAAGAAGAAGAAGAAGAAGAAGAAGAAGTGGTAAGGAGAGGAATAACAATTATAATAATAGATAAAGAAGAAGAAAATAAGAAGAAAAAGAAAACGAAGGTAAGGATAGAGTTAATAATAATAATAATAATAATAATAATAGAAGAAGAAGAAGAAGAAGAACGATAATGAAAAATATTTAGAAATATACGTAGGTAAGCAAATCAGATAATAATAATAATAATAAAAATAATAATAATAACAATAATAATAAAGAAAGACAAATATTCAATAATAAAAGAAGGCAGTAAATAAAAGAAGATTTACAGTTAGTAGATTCTGTAGAAAAGCAAAACAGAAGCCAAGGACCAAATATTGCAGCAAAAAATATGAAAATGAAAGCCAAAGATAAAGCTCTTGAACAGACGAAATAACGCTGGCAAGACAAACTTCTGCATGGCCAATATCCAGAACGTGCCAATAAATCCAATGTTGATAAAGTTAATACTCATCGATGGTTACATGCATCTGGATTAAAGTCTGAGACTGAAGGCTTTATTCTTGCAGCGCAAGACCAATGTCTTTTCATTAGGAACTTTCAGGCTAATATTATACATAATAGTGCGGATCCAAAATGCATGTTCTGTGATAAATAGCAAGAAATAATAGACCATCTAATATCAGGATGCTCTGTACTTGCCCCAAATGAATATAAAATCGTCGCTATAGACTGGGACAATATTTACATTGGACAATGTGCAAACACAATGGAAAATATGTAAACAAATACTGGTATGAACATCACCTAGAACCGGTTACAGAAATAGAAGATCTCACCATTCTATGGGATTTCACCATCTACACAGACAAAGAAATTGAAGCAAATAGGCCGGACATTATTGTTAAAAACCAGAAAGAAAATACTTGTCTATTAATTGATATGGCTTGTCCAGCGAATTGTAACATAGCAATCAAGGAATTCGAAATCTGTCAAAATATTAAGTCATGAAAATTGAAATAGAAAAAATGTGAAAATTGAAAACAAGAGTCGTGGCAGTGATAGTTGGTGCACTTGGAATGATAAAAATGGAACAAAACAACACATTGAAAGAATCCCCGGAAACCACAACTTAAGAGATATACAAAAAAATTGTCTTGTTAATTACAGTTGACACACAAAGGATAACTTTGTCTATGTAACGCTAGGGATGATAGGGGAGATAGAAAAAACATGAAATGGAGCTATAACAACACACCACGACCTGCGTTATATCTTCCCGCAGACTTGGTAGGTAGTGCGACCATAGCAGAAATGGAAAAATGAAAACAAAATGACATAATAATAAAAATCCATAAACATTTTGGCGGTTGCTTACTTTTACCATAGCTGACATTAACAGAATGAATGTCAATGCCACAAAGCTTCCTCATTAGCCATTTTAAGGACGATGTTGATCATATGTGCTAAGATCCTAAGGAGAAAGATGATGAGCTCTGAAAGAAGATGAAGGAAATAAGAATCTTTATTTAATAATAAAGAAAGTCAGCAAATTCAAAACGGAGTTTCAAAATATTGAAGAATGCAAGTAATACATAATACACCCACTGCAGCCAAATATCTAAAGAAGAAAGCAAATACAATGTACCAAAAATGAAGAAAAGTTGTCAAAAAAAAACCCCTTCAATGTTAATTCTCTGCCCGTATCAAAGAATCTTGTGTAGACAAACTGCATACAGGTTTAAAAACTAAAACTGAAGGTTTTATT
Source organism: Ascarosepion bandense (assembly GCA_037127315.1). Lineage (NCBI taxonomy): Eukaryota > Metazoa > Mollusca > Cephalopoda > Sepiida > Sepiidae > Ascarosepion > Ascarosepion bandense. The sequence continues at coordinate 1,064,263 of JBBBDQ010001287.1, read as the reverse complement.
CTTGCTGTACCGGATCAAGAAACACTACAAGGATGTGCGTTGTGGTGCAAACCGAGGAGCCAAGTTCGAATTCTAGTTGAATTTCTTGCATTCACTTACGCACAAATACCTTTGGGAAAGATATTAATCCGTCTCTTCCCTCCAGTTATGGGTTAAATAACAGGACAGATTGGGTTCTGTAGCCTTGGTGGGCAACCAATCTACAGCAGAATTGCAATGGCAACCTACTGCGGGATAATTTTCTACCTCGGCAGTCATGTTTTTTTCGAGACTTACTCGCCCAAAGCGTGTACAGGTATGACACTTAACTGACAGACTGAATATAATAGTTGAAAACATGATTAAGACTTCTACTGGGCATAAAGTTGGGGATCAGTTTTATATTGCTATGAAGTAATAAACTGTTCACCCCACTAATTACTACTTAATAATATAATAGATCTCTTACCTCTCTACCTATGAGTCAAATAACAAGACAGATTGGGTTCTATAGCCTTGGTCGGCAACCAGTCTACTGTAGAAAGCAATGGCAACATACTGTGGGATAATCTTCTGCCCAGTCATTCATATCTCTTTCGAGACATGATCTCACGAAGCGTATATCACATATGGCACTAAACTAATTGACTGATTAAGGTATCTAATGGTCATAAAGTGGGGGATCAGTTTTATTGTTATAAAGTAATAAAGTGATATCCCACTAATTATTAGTTAATGATATAATGCGTCTCTCCCCTCTGTTCCTATGGGTCAAATAATAGGACAGATTGGGTTCTATAGCATTGGCTAGCAACCAGTCTACTGTAGAAAGCAGTGGTAACCTTTTGCGGGATTATCTTCTGCCTAGTCAGTCATGTCTCGATAGAGACATGATCGCTTAAGCGTGTATCACGTATGGCACTTCACTGACTGACAGGACCAAGGCTTGCTAATTAGAAATAACCAAGTTCTTATACTGAAAAATGATGTCAAACCAGAATATTGATCCTGGAATAAATATCCAGAAGAAATTAACTACATTTTATGAGGCTTTACAGTTTTAGCATCCATTGAATAAAAGATTCGACGCAGTAGAGCTGGTCAATATCTGAACTGAAAAATATTTTACGGGAAGGAAGCTTAAAAAAAACTTGTATTGGAGTAGGTAGCCTAAACTATGGCCCAGTTCACACTCCACCCACGTCTATTGAACAGGTGTAGAGGCTCATCCCTTGTTTCCTGTTTAGGATGTGGTTTCCGGCTTTCTCTTTTCCAATCTTTTCACTCTTTTTTAAATTTTTTTTTTCAGTTCGAGTAGATAGACTAAACTATCGCCGGGTTCACGCTCCATCCACGTCTATTGAACAGGTGAAGAGGCTCTTCCCTTGTTCCCTGCTTAGGATGTGGTTTCCGGCTTTTTCTTTTCCAATCTTTTTGCTCTTTTCTTTTTTTCTTTTTTTTTTTTCTATTGGAATAGATAGACTAAACTATCGTTTGGTTCACACTCCACCCACGTCTATTGAATAGGTGAAGAGGCGCATCCCTTGTTCCCTGCTTAGGGTGTGGTTTCCGGCTTTCTCTTTTCCAATCTTTTCATTCTTTTTTTATTTTTTTCAATTGGAGTAGATAGACTAAACTATCGCCCGGTTCACACTCCATCCATATCTATTGAACAGGTGAAGAGGCTCATCACTTGTTCCCTGTTTAGGATGTGGTTTCCAGCCTTCTCTTTTCCAATCTTTTCACTCTTTTCTTTTTTTCTTTTTTTCTTCTATTGGAATAGATAGACTAAACTATCGTCTGGTTCACACTCCACCCACGTCTATTGAACAGGTGAAGAGGCTCATCCGCTGTTCCCTGTTTATAATGTGGTTTCCGGCTTTCTCTTTTCCAATCTTTTCATTCTTACGTAGCCCCCTGCACATCAGTAAGACTTGAATTAATCTTCTGGCAATTTGCAATACACACAGACAGAAAAATTAAAGATAATCGCCCATGCATTATGATCAAAGAATCCATAAAACAGCATTTGCTTTCTTATTGACATGGCAGTCCGTGAAGATTGTAATCTATCTTTTAGTCTCTTCAAAAATCTGACCAAAATACAAGGATCTTATTACAGAAATCTAAAAGATGTGGCAAATGAGGAAATCAATAATTCCAGCTATAGTTAAAGGCCTTGGATTGATTGGAAAAGTTCCGATAGACTCATTAAGGGATCCCTCCCAGCCCATGCCTCAAAGCATACACAAAATTGTCCACACAAGCACAGATCAAACATTATGAAAGACTTTTGATCTTAGTTTGTTCTTCATTTTAATAAGCAGTGGATAAAGTTGTGAAGCCATTTCTGACGTTAGGTCTCTTACTGGGACCCGGCAGATAATACTTATTCAATAGAAATCAGAGGAAGTAATAATAATACTATTAGTGAGAAGAAAAAAGATATGTACAAGATAAATGCTGCTAACAAGACAACTGAGAATAATAATAATAATAATAAGAATAAGAAGAAGAAGAAGAAGAAGAAGAAGAAGAAGAATAAATTCAGAAATAGAAGATGTAACCATTCTATGGGATTACACCATCTACGCAGACAGAAAAATTGAAGCAAACAGGCCAGACATTATTGTTAAAAACCAGAAGGAGAAAACTTGTCTATTAATTGATATGGCTTGTCCAGCGGATTGTAACATAGCAATCAAGGAATTTGGAAAAACTGTCAAAATATAAAGACCTGGAAATTGAAATAGAAAAAATGTGGAAATTGAAAACAAGAGTTGTTCCAGTGATAGTAGGTGCACTTGGAATGATAAAAAATGGAACAAAACAACACATTGAAAGAATCCCTAGAAACCCCAGCTTAAGAGATATACAAAAAATTGTCTTATTAAGTACAGCCCACACACTAAGGAAAACTTTATCTATGTAATGCTAGGGATGATAGGGAAGATAGAAAAACATGAAATGGAGTCATAACAACACGCCACGACCTGCCTTAGGTCTCCCCGCAGACTTGGTTGGTAGTGAGACCAAAGCAGAAATCGAAATATGATGAAAAAATGACATAATAGTAAATTTGCCTATTAATTGATATGGTTTGTTCAGCGGATTATGACATAACACACAAGGAATTCGAAAAACTGTCAAAATATAATGGCCCGGAAATTGAAATAGAAAAAATGTGGAAATTGAAAACAAGAGTTGTGCCAGTGATAGTAGGTGCACTTGGAATGATAAAAAATGGAACAAAACAACACATTGAAAGAATCCCTGGAAACCCCAGCTTAAGAGATATTCAAAAAAATTGTCTTGTTAAGTACAGCCCACACAATAAGGACAACTTTGTCTATGTAACGCTAGGGATGTTAGGGGAGATAGAAAAAAACATGAAATGGAGCCATAAAAACACACCAACACCTGCCTTAGGTCTTCCCGCAGACTTGGTAGATAGTGCGACCATAGCAGAAATCAAAATATGATGAAAAATGACAAAATAATAATAATAATAATAATAATAATAATAAGGAGTAAAAGGGCCGTGAAGAATTCTGCGAAGAATGACGATAACAATAAGACATACATTAAGTAAAAGTTGAATTTAGTCAACTAGAGGTTAGGGGAAGTTGGACACTACGGTGATGGAAACGAAAGAATTAATTTGGTGAGATTGAATATCCGTGATGTTCGCTTGAAGCTTTTTGCCTTTTTTACTCTACTCAAACAAAACCTCCAGCCATTTTGTACGCCATTGTGTTAAGCAGTACCGAAAATGCTACGAAATCAATTTGAATCTCTCCTTTGGGTACAGGTGGCCTAGATTTTGAAACCATTGATCAATACGGATCAATATGACCGGGGTTGAAATGAAGTAAATATGAAACGATTGGCGTGACATTCGGCTATTCGCACGGGGTTATTAGTGAATCGTAAGGCACTTTCTACATTCAGTTGGAAACAGAAACCTATCAAAATCATGTGAATTAACCTTATTAGTTTGCAGCATAAATTTAAGAACTTTTATGTAACTACGGATGTGCTATGTGGTGCAGTGCCTATCGACTCGGAACGACAAATCAGGGAGCCAAGTTCGAATCCCATTTGAATTCGTTGCATTCACTTAGGCGCAAATCCCCTTGAGAAAGGTATTAATCCGTCTCTTTCCTCTAGTTATGGGTTAAATAATAAGACAGATTGGGTTCTATAACCTTGGCTGGCAACCAGTTTACCGCATAAAGCAATGGCAACCTACTGCAGGATAATCTTCTGCTCAGTTAGTCATGTCTCGAAAGAGACATCATTACCTAAATCGTGTATCACGTATGGCACTTAACTGACTGACTGTATATAATAGTTGAAAACATGATTAAGGCTTCTGCTGGTCATAAAGTGGAGGATCAGTTTTATATTGTTATGAAGTAATAAACTGATCCCCCACTAATTACTACTTAATGATATAATGCATCTCTTCCTTCTCTACCTATGAGTAAAATAATAGGACAGATTGGGCTCTATAGCCTTGGCTGGCAACCAGTTTACCGCAGAATAATCTTCTGCTCAGTCAGTCATGTCTCGAAAGAGACATGATCGCCCAAATCCTGTATCACGTATGGTACTTAACTGATTGAATATAATAGTTGAAAAATTAAGTCTTCTATTTGGCATAAAGAGGGGGATCAGTTTTATATTGTTTTGATAATAAACTGATCTTCTACTAATTACTACTTAATAATATAATACGTCACTTCTCCCTCTAACTATGAATCAAATAATAGGAAAGATTGGGTTCTGTAGCCTTGGTTGGCAACCAGTCTACCGCAGAAAGCAATGGAAACCTACTTCAGTGTATCACGTATGGCACTTAACTGACTGACTGACTATGTAACTGTATTTAGCAGGAACAAGAGAAGAAATGAAAAAATAGTGTATCACAAAAAATTATCGAAAAAAAAAGAAAATAAAAGAAAATTCAAGCCTTTTTTTTAACTTTCTTTTAATTTTAACCGGTTGTTCATTGCTGTTAATAAATAGTACGAGAGTGGGTTGAAAAGTTAAAAGGTTGAATTTTGAAGCAGTCATGCTAGAACTGTGAAACCTTACATGCATTATTTTGAAATCCTCTTTTTTTTTTTTAATCATTTCACCCCGAGCAAGGCGGAAATGCCACTGATGTGCAGGGGGCTACATAAATGTAAAAATATTAATTAGAAAAGAGTGAAGAGTACAAACTAGTTAGAAAGGAACAACAGAAAGCTGAGAAAGCAGGTGCGATGACAGATACATAGGTGGAGAGAAAGGGAAAGGTTATACAGGGGAGGGGAGAGAGCTAGAATTTTTTTTTTTAGGTAAACTGCCATCTGACAGTTCACAAACGTTATCAGGTGATACCAGGGTTGGCTTAAACGGCACATAGGGTGGCTATGAAGGCATGGTTCTAAAGCTGTGGAATCTTGCATCTAGATGAAAGAAAAAAACTAGAAGCAACCGAAATCTGGTTCTACAGAAGGATGCTGAGGATGCCATGGACAAAACATGTCAGCAACGACAAGGATTTTGGAGAGGATAGGCATGAAAAGGATACTTATACTTAACACCCAAAAAAAAAACAAAAAAAACACCAGCTGGGACATGTAGTGAGGAAGGAGGACTTGGAGAATCTGATGCTCACGGGACGAATAGAGGGGAGGTAAGATAAGGGGAAGCAATACGGGACATACTTGAGAGACTTGAGTAGTTGGATGACGGAGCGGGATATTATCGCCTTTTTCCTAAAGGGATAAAACACAAAGAAGACGATCAGGACGAAATACCTAGAAAAACTGATGACTGTTTTCACCGATGGTACCATTGAACAGGTTGATTATCCTCCCTGTTTTCCTATTATCTGGTCTCATACATGAAAAAAAATAAAAACACACACACACACACACACACACACACACACACACACACACACACACACACACACACACACACTTGTCTAGGGCCTGGTATTGTTGTGATGATACCTGCTGTTGATAAATTTATTGACCAACAGAATGAACAATTTTCTTTGAACATACACTACCGGCCATAATTTTAGGCCACCCCAATGTTAAAAAAAAATGATGCATTTCATACTATTTTTTTAATATTTATTGCCAAGTGAATAATTGTAAAGGAAAATAAAATGGTTCTTTTGTTAATATTGAACAATAACATGTGCATCAAATTAATTTATAAATATTTAATAATTACCTATATTGCAGTTTCATCAATGAAAGAATAAAAAAACTTAGAGCAATTTGGACGGGTTCATCTTTGCCTTGCAAAATTTTGCAAAGTAATAATAACAAAAGAACCCTTATATTTTCATTTAGAATTATTCACTTGGCAACAAATACTAAAAATAGTATGAAATACATCATTTCTTTTAAAAAAAAACTGGGGTGGCCTACTCATTATGGCCGGTAGTGTATATCTGTGGGTCCTGGGTATGACGGCTAACTGCATCCGGCAGCAAGCCCTCTGATTGGGATGTTGTTAGGAGAATAGAACCACCCTGACCCGGAGTGGTAGCACCTGTTAGGGTCCAAGCTATGGACAAATAGTTAACCCCCACAAACTGGGGTCAAAATCCTATGAATGTATAAATATAGACTTTTATAGAAAAATTTACATTTTTGAAAGAAAAATATTACCAAAAAAGATTTTTGAAAGAAAAAAATATTACCAGTAATACATTTTTAATACAAAACTAGAAAACATCTTCAGTTGTCTAAAATAAAAAATAAAAAAAAATTCCCATCAAAATCTGACTATATCTACTTTCACACTATAACATTTAAGCATAAAAAATACCTTAATACATCACTTTTTTGGCTTCAAATAACCCACAGAGGTTGATATCTTGTTAAACAATACTCAAACTGAAACGCATAGATCTGTTTACCTGAAAAGAAAAATACATAGATACAGTCCAAAAGCGTATCCTTGTCCCTATTGGTGATGAATTATTTTCCACTTTAGAACCACTTTCCCAAAGACAAAAAACACGTAAGCTTCTCTCTTTTGCTATTTCTATTGAAAGTGTTCCATAGTTTTAGCAGTTCTAACCTTAACGGCTAAGACCATCCATGCAAATCCCATTCTGGAGAGCCAACTTCATTCCTTTCGTATTTCCTTGGTGAGAAGTAACTTTTGTTTGCGTAGTTTCTTCTTAAATATCGCTGCTTTGAATATGTTTTTCTAATAATCTTAATCTGTTCAAGTCTAGAGTTAACCGTTATCCTGACCTCATAGCTACATAAACCGTGTCTCTTACTCTGTTTTCCTGACCTCATAGCCACATAAACCGTGTCTCTTACTCTGTAACACTATAATTTGAGTGGCTCTTGTTCATTTACCGGGTGGATATCATTGTAGATTAAAAAAAAACAAAAAAAAAACAACAAAAAACAGTGGAAATAATTAATTTTTACTCAGGCGTACTTTGTTCCTACTTAAGAAATAATTTATTCGTGCCGGCATATGTATTTAACGAGTAAGAGTGTTCTAGATAACCAAGGGACACATGTCTTAACTGAATTCAGTGCCGTTTAAAAAAGCTACAATCCGCGAGTTCGTCTGTGTAGGGGTCTCGGTGATGCTTATCAAATAGGCCTTGTGCCAAACACAACCGAAGTCTCCACAATTTGAGATATCAGAAGGTTGAATGAATGGTCGAAAAAATAAAAGTGTTTTATTTGTAAAATAAGTGGAATTTTATTAATAGAAATGAATAAAAATTTTGTAAAAAATTGGCTGTCAAAGAAATCGGTGACCACACGCAGGCGTAATCAGACGCGAGTCAGACGCCTAGCCAACGACCACGCGCCGCCGTGATCGGACCAGTTTCGAAACTTAGCGAATTTTTTCAACTTTGCCCGATTGTCACTGAACTGGCTACTGTGCGTCCGATTACGGCGGCGCGTGGTCACCGATTTTTTTTTACGAAACTTATTACGCGAAAGCATTCGACAAAATACGACACAAAGAATTGATGGAAATGCTAGGCAACCTCGACATTTTCGGCAAAGACATAAGAATAATCAAGAATCTCTACTGGCAGCAAACGGCCTGCATACGGACAGGTAGCGACCTCAGTAGATACACAAAGATAGAAAAAGGCGTAAGACAAGGATGTGTCTTTTCACCGAATTTGTTCAACCTAAACTCCGAAGACTGAAGAAACCCAGCATAACACCAAGACTGCAATATGACACACTAGAGGATGATCTCACCCTGCAGAAAGAATATAATAACAGCGTAAAAAAGAAATATGAAGAACAAATTGGAAAAGGATACTCAAAATGGGAGTCACTAAAAGAAGCAATGGTGACCTCAGCGAACAACATAGCCCCAAAGGAAATCAGACGAAGAAGAAAAAATGAGTGGATGACCGAAGAGATCCTCCACATGATGCAAAGGAGACAAAAAATAACGCCAAGACACGGAACAGAGTACAAAAAACTTCACAGGGAGATAAGGAACAAATGCAGACAAGCCAAAGAGGAATGGCTCAACAACAAATGTGCAGAAGTAGAGAGACTGAGCAGGAACAACAAAGCAGAAATGCATAAAGAGATAAGAGAAGTGACAGGACAAAAAGCCTGTTCCTCAACAGGATGCATAAAATCCAAGGAAGGGACAATCATAGTAGAGAAAGAGGAAATACTCCAGCGATGGGAAGAATACATAAAGGATCTCTTTGGCGACAAGAGAGAACAACCGAGAATACACAAGGAGATGGATGGACCGGAAATACTAAAATCCGAAGTGGAAGCGGCAATGGCCAAAATGAACAGAAATAAAGCACCTGGCCCAGATGGCATAGTGATAGAGCTGCTGACAGCCTTAGAAGAGTATGGCATAGAAAAGATTACCGACATAATAAACGAAATTTATAGCAGCGGAATAATACCAGACGACCTATGCAAGTCGATATTTATAGCACTGCCGAAGAAACCAGGTGCAAACGAGTGTGAACTACACAGAACTATCAGCTTAATGAGTCACATTACAAAACTGATTGTCAGAATCCTGATGAATAGAGCGAGAAGCAGAATCAGGCCAGAGATAGGACAGGAACAGTGCGGGTTCGTCAAAGACACTGGAACAAGGAACGCCATATTCATGATTAGGATGCTCTCTGAAAGGGCATTACAAATGAAGAAAGACTTGTGCCTATGCTTCATTGATTACGCGAAAGCATTCGACAAAATACGACACAAAGAATTGATGGAAATGATAGGAAACCTCGACATTTTCGGCAAAGATATAAGAATAATCAAGAATCTCTATTGGCAGCAAACGGCCTGCATACGGACAGGTAACGACCTCAGTAGATACACAAAGATAGAAAAAGGCGTAAGACAAGGCTGTGTCTTTTCACCGGATTTGTTCAACCTATACAGCGAGAATATTTTGAGGACCCTAGATGACACACCAGGATTTATTATTGGAGGCCACAACCTGAACAACATAAGATACGCGGACGATACAGTACTGATTGCGGACACGGAAAGGAAACTGCAAGATCTCATACAGAAAGTAGCAGTGGAGAGTGACAAGATGGGACTACAAATAAACTTTAAGAAAACTGAGTGCATGGTCATCAGCAAAAGATACAACCCAAAATGCCAAATACAGGTGGGGGATAACAGAATCAAACAAGTCCAAGAATTTAAGTACCTAGGAAGTGTTCTAACAGGAGATGGAAAGTGCGACACGGAGATCCGAAGGCGAATTGGCATGGCAAAGGACGCGTTCCAGAAGATGAGCAAAATACTAACACACAGGAAGATCTCAATAGAAACGAAGAAAAGAGTGCTAGACTGCTACGTGATGTCAGTTCTTCAGTACGGCTGTGAATGCCGGACAATATCATCGAAAATGAGGACAAAACTGGAAGCGGCCGAAATGTGGTTCTACCGAAGGATGCTACGGATATCGTGGACTGAGCATACAAGCAACGACGAAGTGTTAGAAAGAATGGCAACAAAAAGGAAATTGATGCTGAGCATCAGGAAGAGACAACTGAAGTTCCTGGGACATGCAATGAGGAAGGAGAGCCTGGAGAACCTGATACTGACTGGACAGATAGAAGGAAGGAGAGACAGAGGAAGGCAGCGGATAACATATTTGCAGGGTCTGATCAGGTGGATGACGGAACGGGGGTTGCCAGGAGCAACAGGAGCAAACATACTAAGAGCCACAAGGGATAGGGAGACGTGGAGATCCATGATCGCCTACGTCCTGAAGGGACAGGGCACATAGAAGAAGAAGAAGATACAGCGAGAATATTTTGAGGACCCTAGATGACACACCAGGATTTGTTATTGGAGGCCACAACCTGAACAACATAAGATACGCGGACGATACAGTACTGATTGCGGACACGGAAAGGAAACTGCAAGATCTCATACAGAAAGTAGCAGTGGAGAGTGACAAGAAGGGACTACAAATAAACTTTAAGAAAACTGAGTGCATGGTCATCAGCAAAAGATACAACCCAAAATGCCAAATACAGGTGGGGGATAACAGAATCAAACAAGTCCAAGAATTTAAGTACCTAGGAAGTGTTCTAACAGGAGATGGAAAGTGCGACACGGAGATCCGAAGGCGAATTGGCATGGCAAAGGACGCGTTCCAGAAGATGAGCAAAATACTAACACACAGGAAGATCTCAATAGAAACGAAGAAAAGAGTGCTAGACTGCTACGTGATGTCAGTTCTTCAGTACGGCTGTGAATGCTGGACAATATCATCGAAAATGAGGACAAAACTGGAAGCGGCCGAAATGTGGTTCTACAGAAGGATGCTACGGATATCGTGGACTGAGCATACAAGCAACGACGAGGTGTTAGAAAGAATGGCAACAAAAAGGAAATTGATGCTGAGCATCAGGAAGAGACAACTGAAGTTCCTGGGACATGCAATGAGGAAGGAGAGCCTGGAGAACCTGATACTGACTGGACAGATAGAAGGAAGGAGAGACAGAGGAAGGCAGCGGATAACATATTTGCAGGGTCTGATCAGGTGGATGACGGAACGGGGGTTGCCAGGAGCAACAGGAGCAAACATACTAAGAGCCACAAGGGATAGGGAGACGTGGAGATCCATGATCGCCTACGTCCTGAAGGGACAGAGCACATAGAAGAAGAAGAAGAAGCGGACAACGAAGTTTGCCCGATTGCCATCGAACCGGCCGCTGCCCGTCTGATCACGGCAGCGTGTAATCGGCTACTGCTAGTCGAACACGCCCGCCTACCAGCCTGCCTGTAAGGAACTGTACAAAAAGAAAAATGTCAGTAGTTAAATGTTCCAGAGAAATAGTAGTAAATGGCAGAATGTGCATATATAAAAAGGTTAAAAGCTTACTAATTAAGTCTGTGCTCCATTCCTTTTCATGGCCGGTTAAAGAGCGAATAGGAATATACAGCAATAAAAGAAAATTGTACTTATCGGAAATTAGATTTTTAGTAGTCAGTTGAAGATGCCTTGTTTTTTTGACGGCGTGTGAGTGAAAGCGAAGAAAGGAAAATTGGAAGGAGGAAGAATAAATATATATCGACGAGGCATGACAGGGTCGGCGTCTTGAAATTTCCTTTTTATTTTGCGACGAGGTCCTTATCAGATTACCGCTCCCATGTCGGAATGATTTGACCGGTCAAGAGACTTGGATAAGTAGTGAAATATAGTCATGTGACTGGATCGGACAGCATACCCATTTTCTAGGTGTAAAGAAAAATTGACGGGATCAAAGATCAATTTGCTATTTCCTATCCAATCAAAATCCAGAATCTTAATTTATTCAATGACTTGTGAAATTTGCCTTAGTCTTGGTTTTTCCAAAATGTTTTCTGTTATTCTGATCCATTTTTACGGGTGTTCAGTTTTACTTTTTTTCCGTTTTAGTTAATTGTTGGATGATATAGAAATTGTATTCTCTATCCGTCTATCATATTCTGAAAAACAAACAAAAAACAAAACAAATAAAAAACACAACTACGTTCCCAAGAGAAAACTTCTTCTTCTTCTGTTCCTTCATGACGTAGGCGATCATGGCCTTCCACTTTTCCCTATCCCTGATGGTTCTGAGCACGCCTTCTCCAGTTGCACCATGCAATCCTCGTTCCGTCATCCACCTGATTAGGTCCTTCAAATATGTTATCCGTTGCTTTCTCCTGTCTCTTTTTCCCTCTATCTGGCCTGTTAGTATCAGATTCTTTAAGACCTCCTTCCCCATTGCCTGTCACAGGAACTTCAGCTGTCTCTTCCTGATGCTCAGTATTAATTTCCTTTTTGTTTCCATCATTTCCAAGACCTCATCATTTCTCACATGCTCGATCCATGATATTCGCAGCATCCTTCTGTAGAACCACATTTCAGTTGCTTCAAGTTTTTCCTTCATCTTTGATGGTAGTGTCCAGCATTCACTACCATATTGAAGGACGGACATCACGTAGCAATCCAGTACTCTCTTCCTAGTTTCTAGTGAAATTGTCCTGTTTCCATCACCTATCCTTAAAATCTTGACCTCGCTAAGTCTAGGGTTAACCGCTACCATCCTTGCATTTCTATCCGAGTACTTAGGTTTGTCTGTTGTTTATTTCAAACTTTTCTCCGGTCTTTTGAACAAGTGCCAAGGATTAGATTTCAACTTCCATGTAAATTTTCTTTAACTAAACTTTTGCAATTTTATTTACAATCTCTTTTTTTATCAATAGAAGATAAGATCGCCTATCACTCGGTTCACACTCTGCCCCTATTTTTTGAACAAGATTATCTAATAAACAGCGCATGGGTTGACTATGAAGGACTGATGCTAGAGCTGTGAAACCTTGCTTGCATTAATTTCAAAACTACTGTTTAATAACTGAATTTTTTCTTTCAAAGTAAACTGAAATCTGTCAGTTCGAAGACGTCTTCAGAAGTACAAGTGTGGGCTGGAACGGCACATGGGTTGACTATGAAGACGTGAAGATAGAACTGTGAAATCTGCCATACATTAATTTCAAATCTAATGTCTCCGCCTAAACTTCCAAATTTTATTTATTATTTAATAACAGGAGAAGGCGTGCTCAGAGCCACCAGGGATAGGGAAACGTGGAAAGCCATGATCGCCTACGTCCTGAAAGGACAGGGCACAAAGAAGAAGAAAATAAAAGCAAATTAAACATTTTAGTCGGAAAATCAACTTACTAAAAATCGTGGGACAAGAGATATTTTACTGGCAGTTTTCAGTCATTCTGATCCATTTTTACGGGTGTGCAATTTTACTTTTTTGTGTTTTAGTTAATTGTTGGACAATATAGGATTTGTATTCTCTATCCGTCTATCATATTCCGAAAAACAAACAAAAAAACCAGCTACGTTGTGGAGCGAACTCGAAAGAGAAAACTTCAGCTATCCCTAAAATCTTGACCTCGTAAAGTTTAGGGTTACCAGCTACCATCCTTGCATTTCCAACGGAGTACCTAGGTTTGTCTATTTTAAACACCTCTCCGGTCTTTTGAAAAAGTGCCGAGGATTAAATTTCAGTTTCCATGTAAAGTCTCCTTAACTAAACTTTGCAATTTTATTTACAATCTCTTTTTTATCAAGATAGGTTCGCCTATCGCTCGGTTCACAATCTCCCCCTATGCCTAATTGAAGGAATTGTTTTATTTTTTAGCAGAAATTTCTTTGACTGGACTTTAACTAAGTTAAACTTAGCAAGTCACCAAGCTAAGCTTTTTTTATTGGAATAGATAGACTAAACTATCACTCGGTTCACACTCCATTCACGTCTAGTGAACAGATGAAGAGGCTCATCCCTTGTTCCCTGTTTAGGATGTGGTTTCCGGCTTTCTGTTTTCCAATCTTTTCACTCTTTTCTTTTTTTCTTTTTCTTTTTCTATTGGAATAGATAGACTAAACTATCACCCGGTTCACACTCCACCCACGTCTAATGAACAGATGAAGAGGCTCATCCTTTGTTCCCTGTTTAGGATGTGGTTTCCGGTTTTCTCTTTTCCAATCTTTTCACTCTTTTCTTTTTTCTTTTCTTTTTCTCTATTGGAATAGATAAACTAAACTATCGCCCGGTTCACATTCCACCCACGTCTATTGAACAGGTGAAGAGGCTCATCCCTTGTTCCCTGTTTAGGATGTGGTTTCCGGCTTTCTCTTTTCCAATCCTTTCACTTTTACGTAGCCCCCTGCGCATCAGTGGCGTTACCGCCTTGCTCGGGGTGATATGATTAAAAAACAAAAATTGAACAAGAGTATCTAATAAACAGCACATGGGTTAATTATGAAGGAGTTATGCTAGAGCTGTGAAACCTTATATACCTTAATTTCAAAACTTCTGAAAACTTTTAGGTTACAGTGGTTGTTTTAGGTACTGTTTTAGTAATTCATTTACATCTAGCAACTGGAATACTCTCTCGAGTCCATTTCTCATTGTGTGTAATAATTTGATGCAAAAATGGTTCTTTTTTTTTCTCAGTCGGAAAAACAACAGAGAGCCCACCTCAAAGCAACGGTTATTTGTTTATTTATTTTTAGTTTCATTCATTTCATGCGAAACAAACCTATCCAGATTAACTGAAATTCTTTCTTTCAAAGTAAACTGAAATCTGTCAGTTCGAAGACGTCTTCAGCAGTACGAGGGTGGGCTGGAACGGCACATGGGTTGACTATAAAGAAGTGATGCTACAGCTGTGAAATCTGCAATTTCAAATCTAATTTCTCCGCCTAAACTTTCAAATTTTACTTACTATTTATTAATTTTTTCCCTCATTAGAAGAAACCCTACCGGCCATAATTATTAAGCCACCCAAATTTTACAAAAATATGTATTTTATATTTTTTCATGTATTTATTGCCAAGTCGATAAATCTAAATGAAAATAGAACGGTTATTTTGTTATTATTACTTTGCAAAATTTTACAAGGCAGCCAGGAAGCCCTTGTTTCTGCCAGCCAATAAGAAGAAGAGACTAGCATAGGGAAGAGAGCACAAAAACTGAACACCAGAACAGTTCATTTGATGCACATGTTATTGTGCAGTATTAAGAAAAAAGAACAATTCTATTTTCACTTAGAATTATCCACTTGACAATAAATACTAAAAATAGTATGAAATACATCATTTTTTTTTTTTAACTGCAATGGCCTAATGATTTTGGCCAGTAATGTATGTTCGCTTATCGTCCGATTCACAGATCTGATTTATCTCTTGCTTCTTGTTTAGGATTGAATTTCGGGTTTCTGCTAAAGTAGACATGAGCCACCTTTTATGGCCAGTGAATCGCATGAGTGAAATCCCTCTCAAGGTGGATCGCACTACTAAAAATATTAAAAAATATTTTTTCGATGTGGGTACCTCAACTAGTTTCACCACAGAAGATCATATAACTTTGAAATTGTAAAAAGGTTTTATTTTTTTTATAAAATACCTCTTTTATAATTAAAAATTAGAACTATCGGTACAATATTATGACTGATGATAGTGAGATTATTACAAGTCACTGCATGGGATTTTTTCTAATTTATTTATTTGAAAATGAAAAAAAAAGATTTCTTTAGAGAAGAAAACATTCTTATGAACGTTTCCTGTTTCAAAAGCAAAATATGTTTACACGTATGAATATCCTTGGTGAAAATCAGCTATTGTTCATGATGCTGATTTATTTTCCCAGGAATTTTACACAATTCTGGAAACATTGTACTTAATCTTTGTTTAGCTACGTGGGAGAGCGTTATGTATGAAAGAGAGTGTTAGTGAACAAGTGAGAACGAAACAAAATAACATTTTAAGAAGCTTTTTTTCATATTGTAATTAAAAAGTTGCAGACTTGGTATAATATTATATCACTGCGCCATATGTATTTCTAATTTATTCACTTGAAAATGAAAACATTTCTTCGATAGAAGAAAACAAATTCTATGAACCTTCCCTGTTTCAAAAGCAAAAGATGTTTACACGTATGTCCTTTCATAGTGAAAATCGCCATATATTTAACATGCTGACAACATTAAATTTAGCAAAAATGTAAAAATTCAAGAAAAATTGTACTTATTTTTTGTTTATGTATTTATGATTTCGGCATATCACGTTAAATACACCGGTTCTCGTTAGATCACCTAAGTTAAGCAACGTGAGCCTGGTCAGTTCTTAAATGGGTGACCGCTTGGAAATACCAGGCGCTGTAAGCGTTGTGACGGATTATGCATTGTGGTGCAGTGGATATCAGCTCGGAAAGAGAAATCGGTGAGCCGAGTTCGTATTCCATTTGATTACCCTGCATTCACTTAAGCACTGGGAAAGGTATTAATCCGTCACTTCCCTCCAGTTGTGAGTTATTTAACTGATAACTGGATGGGGCATGTAGGCACCCCATCTAGTGTCACAATAAAAACACCCTTGGTCGCCCTGACGAAGCATCAAGTATTCAGCTATTTGACAAGATTATGAATTTGGCTGTAAACTGCGCAGGGTTCCAAATACACAGGGAATACTGGAGGGGTGTAGTGAGTTTTATCTCGGCCAATGGCCGCAAGACGTCAACGACGACGATGTAGGAGAGAGTATGTGAGTGAACAAATGAGAAAGAGACAAACTAATATATATATATATATATATATAGTAAAATATATATATAGTAATAAAACACAACCGAATCAGTCGGCGATTCTACCTATGAGCTATGGGCGCTCGGTAGAGGAACGCGAACTTTAGCGTGTTATATACAATGCAAACACTCGCCAGTAGCCGAAAGTGTTCAAATTCATTACTGCATTGATTATATATATATATATATATATACAGTCTAGTGGATGGAGAGATTCCCGGAGGTTTCCGTCCGTGAAATCCTGAAGTCGCGATGCTGAAGGTAAAGCTATGTGACAAACGTGTATTAATTATATATATCGGAAAGAAAAATTGTAAATTATGTCCAGATGTAATCATACCAATACATATACACTAGGATCATGCAAACATGGATAAAAGTGTTGTAGGATCCTTGACTACCTCCTTACTTAATTTTGAAAATTTTAAGTTGTTTGAAAATTCTAGTCGGGCGTTTGTAAAAATCTCTATTCGTGCATTTCAAAAACGGAAAACAAAGTTATTGCAAATCGTCTGAAGATACCGAAATGTTGACGCCTATGTTAAATCCCTTGCATTCACAACTTATGTTGCGGAAGTAACTCATTTCCAAATGAAAAACACTCAAAATATAAATGTACTGAAAACCTCTTAATACAACTGTGTACTGGTCTAATTTAATTATGAAAAACAGTAAAAAAATTATATATATATATATATATATATAAAGAGAGAGAGAGACAGACAGACAGAAAAATGAAGAGCTGGATGAAGAGAGGGGGAAAACGTACGAGAGAGAAAGAGGCAAAAAATTTTGATTAAAAAGGGTCAATATGCAATGTTTGGTCATTTTTTAAAAATTATGTTTTCAAATTTTCGAATAATGTGTTAAGTATTGTGCACAAAATTGTTGAAATTAACCGAAGAGTCAGTTAAAGTGCCATACGTGATACACGCTTGGGCGATCATAACTCGAAAGAGACATGACTGACCGGGCAGAAGATTAACCCGCAGTAGGTTGCCATTGCTTTCTGCGATAGACCGGTTGTCAGCAAAGGCTATAGAACCCAATCTATCCTGTTATTTTACCCATAACTAGAGGAAAGAAACGGATTAATACCTTTCCCAAGGGTATTTGCGCGTAAGTGAATGCAAGGAATTTAACTGGAATTCGAACTCGGCTCCCCGATTTCTCGTTCAGAACCGATATCTACTGCACCACAATACACATCCAACCGAAGAAACGAATCATAGATATATATCAATCAAGATCATTATTTAATTTTATGCAGTAGATGATCATGGCATTTCACAAATAGTAAAGAAAACCCAACGGAAAACCACTCGACAGACTTTCCTATGAAGATATGGCGATAATTGTACTTTTTTTTTAATCATTTCACCCCAAACAAGCATTTCACTGCCACTATAGCGCAGGGTGTTTTGTTTTTTTTTTAATCATTTCACCCCGAGCAAGGCGGAAACGCCACTGACGTGCCGGGGGCTACATGAATGTAAAAAGATTAATTAGAAAGGAGTGAGGAGTACAAGCTAGTTAGAAAGGAACAACAGAAAGCTGAGAAAGCAGGTGCGATGACAGATACATAGGTGGAGAGAAAGGGAAGGTTATACAGGGGAGGGGAGAGAGCTAGAGGCCAGTGGTTAGTAGATGAGTATTGACTTTGCATTTAAATTTCTGGAGGTTGTAGCCGTCAGGAAAGCAAGAATACGGGAGCGAGTTCCACAGGCGGGAAGTGCGAGAGAAGAAGCTGCAGGAGTAGAATTGTCGTCTGCATTTGGCTAACCTGATTGTGAATGGGTAGGACCCAGTTGCCAGTCTGGTTGCACGGGTAAACACCTGTTGAGGAGGCATCAGTGATTTAAGAGAGAGCGATTAGACATAGGAAATATCAGAGGGAGGGTGATAGACGGGTAAGGAGGTACATAGGAGAGTGTCTGAGAGAATGGGTGCGAATTGGTGTGTAAGGAGGTGCTTATTGACCTTACATTTAAACTCCTGGAGGTTGCAGCTGTCGGGGAAGCAAGTATGTGAAAGGGAATTCCACAGGCGGGAAGTGTGAGAAAAGAAGCTGTTGGTGTAGAAATTGCGGTTAAATTTTATTGGTTTCTCTGTAAAAGGGTGGGACCTAGTTGTTAATCAAATTCGTACCTAGGGGGCACCAGTGATCTAAGTTCATCAGAACAGAAGCCGTGAAAGTATTTATAGAAGAGGCACAGGGAAGCCACGTCACGCCGGTGAGAGAATGACTGCAGCTGGTCAGCCAGGTCGGTATCGATCACATTACAGATTCTCCGTTGTATTTTGTCAAGAAGCCCAAGGAGAATAGCAGGGGCACCCGACCAGATGTGGCAGCAGTATTCAGTACACGGGCGGATGGTAGATTTATATATGTGTAGAATAGATCCAGGCGGAAAGAACTTCCGGCCCCTGCACAGAGAACCGACTTTCATAGCAGCGGATTTAGCAATGGATTCGATATATTCATTCCACTTGAGGTCCGCTGAGAGTGTGAGGCCAAGCAGGCGTAGGGTTTTTACTCTCTGGGAGGCAAACCTGTTCCATGCTAATGGGAGGTAGGTGCGATTGTCTAAATTTCTATTCAATTTACAATTCGAATAAATTTTTCTCGAATAATTGTTTTGGAACAATTATTTTCGAACAATCTTCGAATAATCGAAAAGAAACCTTTAGAGTAGTAGTGGTAATTGTATCTCAGTCAGTCAGTTAAGTGTCATTCGTCATACACCCTTGGGCAATCATGATAATGACATGAATGACTGGGTAGAAGGTTTTCCTGCAGTAGGTTGCCATTACATTCTGCGACAGAAACCAAGGCTATAGAACCCAAAATTTCCTGTTTTTTGTCCCATAGCTCCAAGGAAGAGACAGATTAATATCTTTCCCAAGGTTACTTAACTAGTTTAGTAGTCAAACGGTAAGACCTATCTGCCAATCTATCAGCATCCTTAAATTCCTGTAGTCGGGACACCAATTAAAAGATTTACCAGAACAGATACCTTGAAAATATTTTTAATAAAGACAGAGGAAAGTCGTCACGTAGGTGAAAAGTGACTGAAGACGAGATGCCAGGTGAGGACTGATTACATTACAGACAGTTCTTTGGATTTTGTGAAGAATCAATTAAATCAAACATATTAGATGAATATTTATAAGCAAAAAAAAAAAACGAAGATGACAAGAAGATCTATATTACTGTAAATTGGTATATCGAAATATAATGATTAAATCACATAAAATGGATATGAAATCGATTAAAATATTATATGAGTCCAGATTAATATTTTATACTAAAAAATTACGATTAAAACCACTTTTTTTTTTATAGAAAAATGGTTGGAAACACTTGATGCATCAGTTAGTCAGTTAAGTGCCGTACGTGATACACGCTTTGCCGATTGTCTGTTTCGATCCATGACTGAATAGGCAAAAGATTTTCCCGCAGTAGGTTGCCATTTCTTTCTGTGTTAGACTGGTTGCCATCCAAGTCTATAGAACCCAATTTATTTTGCTGTTCAATTCCTTTATCCAGATTCAGTCAGTTAAATGCCATACGTGATACACGCTTGGGCGATCATTTCTATTTCGTTCCATGACTGAATAGGCAAAAGATTTTCCCGCAGTAGGTTGCCATTTCTTTCTGTATTAGACTGGTTGCCATCCAAGTCTATAGAACCCAATCTATTTTGCTGTTCAATTCCTTTATCCAGATTCAGTCAGTTAAATGCCATACGTGATACACGCTTGGGCGATCATTTCTATTTCGTTCCATGACTGAATAGGCAAAAGATTTTCCCGCAGTAGGTTGCCATTTCTTTCTGCGGTAGATTGCTTTCCATCCAAGGTTATAGAACCCAATTTGTCTTACTATTCAATTCTTTTATCCAGATCAGTCAGTTAAGTGCCATATGTGATACAAGCTTTGGCGATTAGGTCTCTTTCTATCCATGACTAACTAGGTAGATATTTTTCCTGCAGTAGGTTGATATTTATTTTTGTGGTAGACTGGTTATCGATCAAGGCTATAGAATCCAGTCTACCCAACTATTTAACCAACAACTGGAAAAAAAACAGATGGATATTTTTCCTAAAGATATTTGCACGTGAATACAACGAATACAACGGCTCTACGATTTTTCATTCCGAGATGATATCCATTGCTCCACCACGAAATTATTGTGTACCGACTTGAAATCCTTCAGGGATAATCAGTATTAGCCTTACTCATGACGGAGAAAATGATCTGGCTATAGAATGGTGCACACTGCGGGTTTTTAATCAAATATTCAGTTATCGCTGAGCCCAGGGCCTTTTAAAATGTCACATAACCCATCCTCGAATCTATCATACGACCCCCACACTTTACTAAATCTCAATTTTCATAACGCTCACAGAAAATACAAATTTTATAATAACATATTTCAATACAATAATGGGTGATATACATCAGAGAAGAAGAATTCAACTAGAAAATTGAGAATCGATACAATTTATCTAAATAAAAAAGTTAGATATGTCATAATATATTACATCTTAAATTAATAAATTATTTTTGCGGCATTGTTTAATATCAACTTGAGATTTTTCTAATTAAAAACTAAATAATTTTATCGCATTCAAGTTATTGGTACAAAAATAATGAATTTTATATTGTGTGTGTGTGTGTGTGTGTGTGTGTGTGTGTGTGTGTGTGTGTGCGTGTGTGTCTTTTTCGATTTTTTTTTTTTTTTTGCAAGACATAGCATGAACGAAAAACATTTACAGATTCGGAGGATAAAAACCCAAAACAGTAAAACGTCAAAATCCACAAAAAAAAAAAAAAAAAATCTTTTAATTTTTGTGCTGAGTTTAATATGTAATGTTGTGGTGCAGTGGATATCGGCTTTGAAATCGGGTAGCCGAGTTCAAATTTCAGTTGAATTCATTTTACGCGCAAATACTCTTGGGAAATGTATTGATCCGTCTTTTTCTTTTAAGTGCCATACGTGAAACACGCTTGGGTGATCATGTCTCGAAAGAGACATAACTGACTGGGCAGAAGATTATCCCGCAGTAGGTTGCCATTGCTTTCTGCGGTAGACTGGTTGTCAGCCATCGCTATAGAAAACAATCTGTCTTGAAGCACAAGAAAAGAAGTTGTTGGAGTAGAATTGTCGCTTGCATTTGGTTGATCTAACTGTAAAAGTGTGGGACCTTGTTGCCAGTCTGGTTGAACGAGTAAATTATTGTGGAGAGGGCACTAGTGACCTAAGTTCGTCAGAGCAGAAGCCATCAAAATATTTATAGAAGAGACAGAGGGAAGCCACATTCCACCGATGAGAAAGTCGCTGGAGTCAAGCTGCAGGGTCGGGACCAATCACGTTGCAGATTCTCCTTTGAAACCTGTCGAGAACACTGAGACGAACAGATGTGGAGGGCTATGATCGCCTACGTTCCGAAGAGGCACATAGAAGAAGAACAAAGAATCGAGGAGAGTACGCTCCGGACCTGGCTGAAACTGATACATTTAAGCACCTTTTCCATATTACCTGGAAAATATTGGCAGGTACATGTATAAAACATATCACCCGAAGACTGGCGTCAACGATCAAGTAAAAAGAGAAGGCGGCTTCATCGGCAAGTAAGAACGGCGACATGGCTTCTGTTATAATAGGAAGTAAAGCTTTTACAAGGCAGGGTATTTTTACAAGATGGTGATCAAAGTTTGAATTTGCAGGAAAACAGGAAGGAAGAAAAATATTGGATGGGAACATTCTAAAAAGAAGAATAAGACAACAGACCATAAAGATTTATCGAGTGACAAACAAAAGGAATCGCAGCTGAGATTACATAGGATGGAATTGGGAAAAGAAAAAAAAGGTGATGGCAAAAAGTTGTCAGAAGGATGACAAAGAAAGGCGATAAAAACAGCAACACAGCATCAAAAACAATAATAGTAACAAAAAAATGATGAAGAAAAATCGAAGAATTTCGAAGCAGAAGACGAAGGTATCCATGAAGACGTCGGCGAAGAAGGAACAAAAATAGTTAAAATAATAATAATTATTATTATTATTATTATTTTGGAAGAAGTTTTATTTAGCTAGAATTGTCATAAAAGGCAACAACTAATGGCTTACTAACAACAAAGGATTGGATGATACAATTAGTCAAACAACATGAAAAAAGAAAGAAAAAATATTCAATAATAAAGAAATTAAATAAAAAAAATTAAATAAATAAAGTACTACCCGAACACTAAGGAGAACTTTGTCTATGTAATTGCTAGGGAAGTTAGGGGGAGATTGAAAAAGCATGAAATGGATCCAAAACAAATTACCACGACTTGCCTGAGGTCTTCCCGCATACTTGGTAGGTAGTGCGACCATAGCAGAAATCGAATTATGATGAAAAATGACTTAATAAGGATAAAGATCAGAAAAAAAAGGATGGACAGAAGACGAGGTAACCAAGAAGACAGCGAAGGAAGATAATAATAATAATAATAATAATAATAATAATAATAATAATAATTTCTTTTTGTTTTTTTTTAATCATATCACCCCGAGCAAGGCGGTAACGCCACTGAAGCGCAGGGGGCTACGTAAGAATGAAAAGATTAGAAAAGAGAAAGCCGGAGACCACATCCTAAACAAGGAACAAGGGATGAGCCTCTTCACCTGTTCAATAAACGTTGGTGGAGTGTGAACCGGGCGATAGTTTAGTCTATCTACTCCAATTAGAGTAATAATAATAATAATAATAATAATAATAATAATAATAATTTATATTTGTAAGAAGAAGACAATGAACTGGAAGGTCTGCTGTAAACTGTCAGACGCTTCAGTGAAGATATTAGAAGGAAATATAATTGGGATAAATATGCTAAAGCCACAATATTACAAGGATCGTTACAACAAGCACGGGTCCTGGGTATGACGGTAAACTGCATCCGGCAGCAAGGGATGATTGGGAGTTTGTGAGGAGCATGAAACCACCTCTTAATTGCTGTTGTTCCCAGGTCTACTCTGACCCGGAGTGGTAGCACCTGTTAGGGTCCCAGCTATGGACAAATACTTAACCCACCAAACTAGGGTCAAAACACTATGAAAGCATAAAAATAGAATTTTATAGAAAAATATTTATTTTCGAAGGAAAATTATTACCAACAATACATTTTTGAAGAAAAAATTATCATTATAATATATTTTTGAAGAAAAAATATATTATCAGCAATACATTTATGAATACAAAACTGGAAGACACCTTCAGTTTTTAGAATAAAAGTAAAAATAAAAGATTCATCAAAATCTGATTAAATCAACCTTCTCACTATAACTGAACGTTAAAAAATACCTTAAAACCCCACCTTTTGGACATTAAATAACCCACAGAGGTTGATATGTCGTTAAACAAAACTCAAACTCAAACTCGAACAACAAGCTCTTTTTATTAGCTTAGACCCTGCTGTAATAGAAAACATTTACAGCAAGAAGAAGCTTATAACTATCTAGGTGTAAATGAGCGTGAAAATATACACCATAAGAAAATGAAAGAAATAGTGCTTAACGAGTATTGATATTAAAACGGAACTGATTCTCAGAAAAGAATATTGGTCATTAATAATGTTGCCGTCCCTGTGACTCAATATCGTTTTAAAATTTTGAATTGGATTCTAAATTACATCAGACGAATGGATTCTAAGACAAGAAAGCTCCTTTCTAAGCATAAGATCCATCATCTAAAGACTGATGTAGACCGTCTATACATACACCGTTTAAAAAGCTGGTATATTTTTTGTTCAAGTAGAAATAGTTAATCAACATTAAAACAAAGATCAAATATTCAATAATGGAAGAAGGCAGTAAATACAAACAAGATTTACATTGAGTTGGTTCTTTGAAAATCCAAAATAGAACCCAAGAACCAAATGTTGCAGCAAATGCAAAAGAATATGAAAAAGAAAGCCAAGAATAAAGCACTTGAACAGATGAAACAACGCTGGCAAGAGAAACCTCTGCATGGCCAATATCCAGAATGTGCCAATAAATTCAATAGTGATAAAGTTAATACACATCGATGGGTACGTGCATCTGGATTAAAGTCTGAAACTGAAGGCATTATTCTTGCAGCGCAAGAACAAAGTCTTTTCACTAGGAACTTTCAGGCTAATATTATATATAATAATGTGAATCCAAAATGCAGGTTCTGTGACAAATATCAGAAAAAAATAAACCATCTAATCTTAGGATGTTCCCTACAGAAATCGAAATATGATGAAAAATTACATAATAATAATAATAGTTATTATTATTATTTTTATTTAGTAGATTTTGAAGTCAAGATTGAGGCGAAAAGCAATGATATTACTATTACTAGCATTACTACGGATACTACTACAGATAATAAAATATCTCGCCAAATGTTGATGTTTTGAGAAAAAAAAAATAAAAGAAATGAAATAGAAACTAAAACGGAATTTCGAATATTTTGGAATTGGCTGGTTGTTTAAAAAAATACTTCCAATCCTAACTAAAATATTGACATTGACGAGGAAAATGATGCTGTAAGGCTAGCGACGAATACGAGAGATATGACAGAGGTAGAAAAAAAAACAGTACGGAAAGTGTCACCGAATATATGAGGGCATGATAATAAAAAAAAAAAAACGCAAAATAAAAGTCTATGTCGGGAATGCATTAGTTTTTCGTTCTTTTAAATATCTGTTCGTGAATAGTGCTCATGTTCATGAAAATATCTGAGGTATTCATGTGTATATATAATTATTATTATATAGACTAAACTATCGCCCGGTTCACACTCCACCCACGTCTATTGAACAGGCTCATCCCTTGTTCCCTGTTTAGGATGTGGTTTCCGGTTTTCTCTTTTCCAATCTTCTCACTTTTTTTTTTCATTTGGAGCAGATAGATCTATCTATCGCCCGGTTCACACTCCACCCACGTATATTGAACAGGTGAAGAGGTTCATCCCTTGTTCCCTGTTTAGGATGTGGTTTCCGGCTTTCTCTTTTCCAATCTTTTCACTCTTTTGTTTTATTTTTTTCAATTGGAGTAGATAGACTAAACTATCGCCTGTTTCACACTCCACCCACGTCTATTTTAACAAGTGAAGAGGCTCATCCCTTGTTCCTTGTTTAGGATGTGGTTTCCGGCTTTCTCTTTTCCAATCTTTTCACTCTTACGTAGCCCCCTGCACATCAGTGGCGTTATCGCCTTACTCGGGTGATATGATTAAAAAAAATATTATATACAGGGTATCAAAAAATGTATATACAAAGTGCTGCAGTCTGTCATGCCAAGCATTACAGAGAAAGATAAAGATTTTTATTTCAGCAAGATGGAGCAACCCATATTACCATCGCGATGCTAGGTCCTTCCTGGATGAGATATTGCGAAGCAGGTGGATTGGACGAAGGGATTTCGTAGAATAACTCCCGCGTTCAGGAGACCTCACACCACTGAACTTTTTTTTATGGGGATACCTAAAAGACAAGTCTAACAAACCTGCAACATTCACTGAATTGAGAACAGACATTGAAAGCGAATTCAAACAAATACCAAGCAAATTCTTTCGTGACGTTTACGATTTCATTGTTTCACGTTGTCCACCGTGTCTGGACCAGCAAGGATGTCAGTTTGAAGACGTGTTGAAAAAACAACAAAATAATGTCGGTCGATTCTATTTAATTTTGAGAATGATATGTATTTTACAATTGACTTTACAATTATTTAAAGTGTGTACATATTTTTTCAGATACTGTATATTATTATAACATTACAACCCCGGTGTGGTTTAATTAATGTCTAGCTCATCTGCTAGTAAAATATCACTTGCCCCCTATTTTAATAAGTTGATTTTCCGACTAAAATGTTTAATTTGCTTTTATTTTCTTCTTCTATGTGCCCTGTCTCTTCAGGACGAAGGCGATCATGGCTTTCCACGTTTACCTGTACCTGGTGGCTCTGAGCACGCCTTCTCCTGTTACACCATGTAATCCTCGTTCCATCGTCCACCTCATTAGGTCCATCAAATATCCGTTGCTTTCCCCTGTCTCTCTTTCCCTCTATCTGGCCTGTTAGTATCAGATTCTTTAAGCCCTCCTTCCTCATTGCCTGTCACAGGAACTTCAGCTGTCTCTTCCTGATGCTCAGTCTTAATTTCCTTTTTGTTTCCATCATTTCCAAGACGTCATCATTGCTCACATGCTCGATCCATGATATTCGCAGCATCCTTCTGTAGAACCACATTTCAGTTGCTTCAAGTTTTTCCTTCATCTTTGATGGTATTGTCCCGCATTCAGTGCCTTATCGAAGGACGGACATCACGTAGCAATCCAGTACTCTCTTCCTAGTTTCTAGCGAAATTGTCCTGTTTCTTAATACTTTACTCAACTTCTAGAATATTTCATTCGCCATGCCAATTCGCCTTCGGATCTCTGTGTCGCACTTTCCGTTTTCTGTTATAACGCTTCCCAGGTATTTAAATTTTTGTACCTGCTTGATTCTGGTATACCCGACCTGCATTTGGCATTTTGGGCTGCCCTTTTTACTGATGATCATGCATTCGGTTTTCGTGCAGTTTATTTCTAGTCTTTTCTGGTTACTTTCTTCTGTTCCCTTCTGTAGGAGGTCTTGTAGTTTCCTTTCTGTGACTGCTATCAGCACTGCATCATCTGCGTACCTTAGGTTGTTTAAATTGTGGCCTCCGACACCAACAATATCCGCGATCTGTCTATAAAGCTTGCCAGTGTGTTCGTGCAGCGTAGCAATTTTCATACGCTTCCTTGGAATAATGCCCATCGCAGACAATGGCCGTAGGACAACTAATCGACAATCGAGACAATATTGACTGGGCGTGATAAAAAATCTGATGCAATCACAGATGATGCAATATTTTTCAAGGACAAACAAATTTCATCATACATCCCAAAAATAGATTAATATTACTGCACATGAGGAAAATCTAAAGAAAAAACATAAATCGATTAGATCCTGTAACTCCGGCTCGTTTAAAACTGAGCTTGTGATAATAGAATGGAAACTAAAACTGTTGTTTCAAGTAATTTGCACACGGGAGAAATTTAGATTCTTAAGGAATAGATTAGTTGAAAGTTGGAGAAGCAAAATAATATTTGAAGTGAATGGATATAATTGTTAATATTGATTCTATCATATTTTTCAAATACTTTCTCCTAAAATGGTTATGTTCATTTTTAATTAGGCTAACATTAGTGAAAACAAAGTTAACTCCCACATCGTTTCAATAAAATACAAGTAGGTTAGAATGTGAATCTAACCGTGAGTCTTTTCTGTGTTCCTCGTTCAGGGTCTTAGATCACTTGATGTCTCCGCTAGATGCACGTTTATGCATTGTAGAAGTTTTAAAGCCCAGTATATATATATATATATATATATATATATATATATATATATATATATATATATATATATAACCGTGTGTCTTTTTGTGTTACTAAATCCGGGTTTTAGATCACGTGATATCTCCGCTAAATTCACGTTTTTGCATTGAAGAGCCCAAGTATATATATATATATATATATATATATATATATACTGTAGAGCCCAGTGTATATATATATATATATATATATATATATATATATATATATATATATACTGGGCTCTACAATGCAAAAACGTGAATGTATATATATCTATATAGTGTAACCGTATTAGAAGAGAGTTGGCGGTAAAGGTTCTCTTATATCTGGGTTTCTTTTATATCCGGGTTTGGTCTATTTTATATACATTACCACAGGCTCTAATTTGGGACCAGAGAAAATCTCACATATATCCGGGTTTCTCTTATATCCAGGTCACTTATATCCGGGTTATACTATATATATATATGTATATATATATATAGAGAGAGAGAGTGATTGTTGAACAGAGATATTTCTCTATAGATAAAGATTGATAGATTAATATAAACACACACACATGCACACACACACACACATATATATTTCTCTCTCTCTCTCGCTCTCTCTCTCTCTCTATATATATATATATATATATATAGACAGATAGATATGACCACACACGTAGACATAGATAGATAGATAGATAGATAGATAGATAGATAGAAAAACCGTCTGTTTCGCTATATATAGAGAGAAAGAGACACATAGATTTTGCTATTGATAGGTAGAGAGAGAAAGAGAGAGATATAGGTAGATATTAAACAATTGGGATAGATAGATAGATAGATAGATAGATAGATAGATGTGTGTGTGTCAGCATGTGTGGGTAAAGCCTGAGAAGAAGCCAGAGACGGGTAAGTGCTTTAGAGATGTGCATTACGTGCATTACGCTGAATTACGAATTTGCTTTTCCCTATTTTGACTTCGAACAATCCTACGATTAAGAACAAAGATTATTCGCGTATCGATCATTCTGAAATTAGCTGAAAGGAAAATCCACTTTGCGCTTCACACTCCCTATCTCTGTCCTTTCAATATATTTTACCCTCCCAAGATCTACTTATTCTCCTTCAGAATTCATCAACTTTCGATAAAGCATCGTTCTTTTTGCCCTTTTTAAAAAGTTCTTTCATTGTACTATCACTTATTTCTGACAAGGATTTTATCTTTCACGCACAGAAACGCACACATAAATTAAAAAGTAAAATAAGTATTATCAGTTAAGTTCGTGTATTTATTTTGTTTGCAAATGTTGATTCGGGTTTCGCGTATAATATATATTTCTAGTGCTAAAATTGTTTGTCAGTCTGTTAAGTTCTATACGTCATACACATCTAGGCGATCAAGTCTCGTAAAATTTGGGTAGATTTTTTCACACTAAATTGCCAGTAATTTATGCGGTAGACTTGTTGCTAATTTAGCCTGTTTTTTAACCCATAGATGGAAGAAAGAGTCAGATTAATACTTTTCCCAATGATATTTGCACGTAAGTGAATTCAACACGTTCAACTGGAATTCGAACTCGGATCTCTGATTTCTCTTTTCGTGCTGATATTCACTGCACCACAACGCACAGCCCCATTGTCTAAGCAGTTAAAATTCGAGACACAATGGTGCACAATGCTTACATTTCTGTAAAAATGTAACATTTCTCTTTTTTTATTCGTTTTTTAACCCTCTAGGGCCATTCGTATCATATCTGATACAGTATGAAAACAAGCCTTGAAAGAAATATTTTCCTGAAAAATTTTTTAAGAGAAATATTTTATAAATTTCAAATGAAAGCAGTACTGACTGCTCAGTCAATGAATACCAAATGTTTCCTTATAGGGAAATACTAAATGTTTCCTTATAGGGAAATACTGTATCAAATATGATACGAATGGCCCTAGAGGGTTAAGGCTTCTACTGGGCATAAAGTGGGTGATCGGTTTTCTATTGCCATGAAGTAATAAACTGATCCCCCACTAATTACTACTTAATAATATAATAAAATGAAAACAAGCCTTGAAAGAAATATTTTCCTGAAAAATTTTTTAAGAGAAATATTTTATAAATTTCAAATGAAAGCAGTACTGACTTCTCAGTCAATGAATACCAAATGTTTCCTTATAGGGAAATACCAAATGTTTCCTCATAGGGAAATACTGTATCAAATATGATACGAATGGCCCTAGAGGGTTAACGGTTTATCAACCCATTACAGGCTATTTTAAAGCCAGACAATATTTTAAAGATTGCGATATGCGTAACGAACCATATCACGACCCCTCTGGTCATTTGCAACTATGTATCTGCAAAAACGTTCTCTCCCTTGTGGCAAATAATCTCTGGAAAGGCTCCAGGATTCCATTATTCATTCATAGAAACACTCTTGAGGTTCATATGCCTTGTGGGGTTTAAACACACTTGAATTCGATACGCCTTTTGAAGTTTAAATTTTCCAAGCCTTTCTCCTCATTGTTGTATACCACCAAAAAGTTGACGAGGAGATTGACCTTACACATTTCCCACAAGTGTTCCATCCGATTTTATTTAAACACACATCGAGATCTCCCAGTATCTATCAGTGATATATTCGTTGATAATACCTACATAATAGTATCATCCACTTGCAAAAGAAGATAAAAATAATAGAGGCATTACTAATAAGAAAGAAAAATCCTACACTTAATAACATCAGTTATGAACACGGTCACAATATGCTTACCGTGTTCGGAACTTAACATACACAAGGCTCTATATGCGTAACCTTACTGCATGTTTATTTATAAGTAAAACAAAATTAATTCTTGATAATGGCTAAAAGTATAACCGAAAGCGCTCAAAAGTACAAAAGCTTTGGACAATTCTTATATGATTTGAGTTTCAAAAAGAAAAATATATATATACGAACACATGAAAAATTATATAAAAGAAATAATGATAATATTTTGTCTGTCCTTTTCAATGAAACCTGTATAAAAGATAGATTGCTTCCCAAATACACAATTACATACATATATACACATACACACATACATACGTATATACACAGAAAGAAAGAAAGAAAGAAAGAAAGAAAGATAGATAGATAGATAGATATGAACAGACGAAGAGAGATAGAAATATATGTTATATATATATATATATATATATATAGATAGATAGATAGATAGATAGATAGATAGATAGATAGATAGATAGATAGAGATATGTTGAATGTTCAATACTTAGTTTTTGGTCCTAATACAGTTAGATAAGTACATATTTGTATTAAAAAGTGTTATATACAATTATATTGTAAAACTTTTGAATATTTTCCATTTTTAAAAGAGTTATTTTGCTACCCAGGTTTCTACGATACGTGGTGTCTTCAGGCGATTTTTAATAACCTGTATATAAGAGAGATTGTTTCCCAAACGCAAAATTACATACATATATACACATACACACATAGATAGATAGATAGATAGATAGATAGATAGATAGATAGATAGAGATAGATAGATAGATAGAGTTATTAAAAATTGCCTGAAGACACCACTCATGGTAGAAACCTGGGTAGCGAAATAACACGTTTAAAAATGGAATAGATAGATAGATAGATAGATAGATAGATAGATAGATAGAAATAATCCTGTGATTAGATAGATAGATAGAAAGAAATAATCCTGTGCTTAGATAGATAGATAGATAGAAATAATCCTGTGATCCTGGGTAGCGAAATAACACGTTTAGAAATGGAATATATATATATATATATATATAGATAGATAGATAGATAGATAGATAGATAGATAGATAGATAGATAATGAAGTGGAATAGATAGATAGATAGATAGATAGATAGATAGATAGATAGATAGATAGATAGATAAGATAAGAAGTGGAATAGATAGATAGATAGATAGATAGATAGATAGATAGATAGATAGATAGATAGATAGATAATGAAGTGGAATAGATAGATAGATAGATAGATAGATAGATAGATAGATAGATAGATAGATAGATAGATAGATAGATGAAGTGGAATAGATAGATAGATAGATAGATAGATAGATAGATAGATAGATAGATAATGAAGTGGAATAGATAGATAGATAGATAGATAGATAGATAGATAGATAGATAGATAGATAGATAGATAATGAAGTGGAATAGATAGATAGATAGATAGATAGATAGATAGATAGATAATGAAGTGGAATAGATAGATAGATAGATAGATAGATAGATAGATAGATAGATAGATAGATAGATAGATAGATAGATAGATAATGAAGTGGAATAGATAGATAAATAGATAATGAAGTGGAATAGATAGATAGATAGATAGATAGATAGATAGATAGCATGTATTTGTGTGTATATACGTATGTATGTGAAGAAAGTGTTCAGACTTACTTTTGTAACTAAATTACCAACTTAAGAATCTCAAAACTGTTATTAGACTAATGCTATCAACGACTAACTCGACACACATTTCCACCATTTACTCAAACATGAAATAAAATCAAATATTTTCCGAAGAAAAAATAGCTTCCAGAAATTAAAAACAAAATAACAAAATCAAGGATTTGAAACCTCTTCACGGGATTTATTTATTTATTTCAAAGTGCTTTCGCTCTGAAGCGTTGATATATGTCCATTTTCCCCTTTGTTCATCCCTAAGATCCCCCATCAGAAAATTTCGAGTTGAATTTTAGAAAACTGGATAATTATTAAGCAATTTGGAAATAAATTCATTCGTGTGCGCCTCTATTTTTGCCTCTGGTTGCCATTCTTCGGAGAAAGGAAAAAGAAGCGAGCAATTTACTAACAGAATGAACGCGCTTTTCGTTGAAGAATGGTCAGTCTCTTACGAAAAGTTATTTTTCAGGCAAAAGCATTAAGCGGTAACAAGCGTAATAAACGTTGTATTGTGCTGCGATTAATACAAGATATTTATTGCTTTGGAATTCAGCAACACTTACGGGCAGTTTTAAAATAGGCTTTCAAAAAACAAAAAACGACACACACACACACACACACACACACATATATATATATATACATGTTGATTAAAAGGAAGATATATATTTTTATATATAAAAAACAGTATTCAATAAATACCATGAGTTATTTCATTCTGCCATACAATTTCCCCATATATATTTATATAGAAGAATATTTCACACACACACACACACACACACACACACACACACACACACACACACACACACACACACACACACACACATTGATTAAGATGAGGATATACATTTTCGTCTATCAAAAACAGTATTTAATATATAGCATCACTTCTTCATTTTACCCTACAATTTCCCCATACATATATATATATATATATATTGTAGTTTGCACACGTTCGAAAGTAATAATTAATGATATATATATATATTATTATTTTTTACATTAAAATGTGTGCAAACTACAATATATACATGTCTGTGTGTGTTTGTGTGTAAATTATATATATATATATATATATATATCCTAAAATTCCTCCATATATATTTATCATCGTCATACAATTTCCACGTAACATATATATATATATATATATATATATATATATATATATATATATATAGAGAGAGAGAGAGAGAGAGAGAGAGAGAAAATGAGGAAGATACGGATATTTATAGTTTTGTATATCACTATTACGTAAATTGTAGGATTTCTACTTTGTAAACTTTATACCATTATATAAGGTACAAATTTCATATATATATATATATATATATATATATATATATATATATATATATATATATGTCAGAGTAAATAAATTGCAAACACTGTAGGAGTTTATTCTTAAGAAAAATTCGTTTATACTCAAGGATAATCTTGCGCCTATTACAATCAAATGATGTCAGAAAAGCGCTGTAACGTTGACCGTTTATTTTCATTCATTTCTTAAGGTACCCAAGTACTTTCAACCTCTTTCCGAGGTCATCTTCAGGGGTGCGAGTTATGGTAACAAATGTAAACGGAGAACTGTGTTGCTAAAAATGACTGTACATTTTTTTTCTGGCTTCAAATATAACGTTCGACAAATTGGTAGCATTCATTATAACGTGAAAATTATCCAAAATAATTTTTTTTTATATGTTGCAATGTCATGATCGTGCACGTGTTAGAGCATGAAAAAAACGTTCTTTTTACAAAGAACAATTTTCAGTAACACAGT
>JBBBDQ010001287.1:917500-1027500 GCA_037127315.1 Ascarosepion bandense | reverse complement strand
AAAAGTAAAATATTACTTAATTACAGAAACATCTTATTGCTTTTCAGTATAACACATATTAAAGGCAATATTTTCTAAATAAGTAAGGAATAAATCATGTAAATAAATTTGTTATTAGGTAAATGCACTACATATGATTTACAGACTGAACAACGAACAAATGGAAAAACTACATAGCGGTAACATTACTAATTTTAGAAGGATTCAACCCCTTGGCATGATGATCATTAAAAGCACGAAACACAAAACGGTTCTCATTTTCTTATCTATCTGTCTATTTTGTTTATTTCAGTGTTCATATCTATCTATCTATCTATCTATCTATCTATCTATCTATCTATCTATTTCAAATTTTAAACTTTTATCTATCTATCTATCTATCTATCTATCTATCTATCTATCTATCTATCTATCTATTTCAAACTTTTCCTTATCTATCTATCTATCTATCTATCTATCTATCTATCTATCTATCTATCTATCTGTTTCCGATCATCTATCTATCTATCTATCTATCTATCTATCTATCTATCTATCTATCTATCTATCTTAGCATATTGATAGATATGTTTAGACAGACAGATAGATAGATAGATAGATAGATAGATAGATAGATAGATAGATAGATAAAGAATGTCGCCTAAGTTAGCTAACATGATTGATAGATAGATGGGTAGATATGAACAACGATATAAACTATATATATATATATATTAACAGACATAATAAGCTAGATAGATAAATAAATAGAAATAAAGAGAGCAAAAGAGAAAAGTGCATATATATATATATATATATATATATATATATATATATATATATATATGCACTACCGGCCATAATTATTAGGTCGCCCCAATTATTTTTAAAAAATGATGTATTTCATACTGTTTTTTAGTATTTATTGCCAAGTGAATAATTATAACTGAAAATAGAATTTTTCTTTTGTTAATATTGCACAATAATATAAGCATCAAATGAATTTATAAATATTTAATAATTGCCTATATTGCAATTTTAGTTATAAAAATTAAGAAAATTTAGTGATTCGGAGGAGTTCATCTTTGCTTCCTTGCCTTGTAAAACTTTGAAAAGTGTTAATAACAAAAGAACCCTTCTATTTTCATTTGACAATAAATACTAAAAAAAAAATAAAAATATATAATTTATTTAAAAAAAAACAAACTGGTGTGGCCTAATAATTATGACTGGAAGTATATATATGTATGTATGTATGTAAAAATATACTATATATAGGACAGAATGGTTAAATAAAATAAAAACAAGAGGAAAACTGTATTTTAAATCGGCTACGCGTTTCGTCCTGTGATGGACTTTTTCAAGGCAAAAAGACGAAATAAGCTTTATTCTAAATTACGTATCTATAAACAAATACTCTTTATTTATAGATACGTAATTTAGAATAAAGCTCATCTCGTTTTTTTGCCTTGATAAAGTCCAGCACAGGACGAAACGCGTAGCCGATTTAAAATACAGTTTTCCTCTTGTTTTTATTTTATTTAACTATATATATATATATATATATATATATATATATATATATATATATATATATATATATATATATATATATATATATATATATATATATATATATATATATATATATATATATATATATATATATATATATATATATATATATATATATATATATATATATATATATATAATTGGCTCTAGCGTCGATTTCGACGTATGACGTTCCAATTCATTTGGTATATAATGCATCAAGTTTTATGTTTTTGTCTTAGGTCTGCCCTCAAGCCTGCTTTGGATTTCCGTAGCAGGCTGCAGTGGGAGCATTGAAAACATTTCGTTTGGGAATCAGACCTGGATTTTGGTTTTTATAGCAATCGGGAGTCTTCAAACTTACCTTGGATTTGAAGAACAAATTAAGCACTTAAACGTCGCCACAGTTGGAGAAATCGTCATGAAATTAATTCTCAAACGACATGCATCATGACCTTGAAGGTGAAGCTATAGGGAGCTGGTTAATGTTTTACCTAATTCGGCCTTGTGTCATAGATAACTGAATTACCAGCTTACAAGTTTTATGCAGATCTATCATCATGAGAATTATCAGGTTTTCATCGTTATCAGAAGGTTGTTTGTCGGCGGGTTGGAATTTGTGGAATTGTCTGGAATAATGTAAGAATAAAACATACATTTTTCCTGTTAAAATAAGAATTTATTTAAAGAATAGAATAACAAAAAATTGGTAGATATTTATGATCAGTGAGAAAGTTGAGGGTATCAAGCGTTCGTAGAAATGTAGTAGTATTTAGTTGAAAGAGTTTATGCGTACGTATGTATGTATGTATGAACGTTTGTTTCGTAGAAAGGTATTTAAATGGAGAAGAAGAAGTAAAAGAAATCCGGGTCGTAGTTGAAGTTTTTCACGTTACATTTTAGTAGTTTTGTCTCGCTGTTCCTATCTGACTGACTTGGCCGGTCACGGAATGTTGTTAAGCTGTTATCTCTGGTCATGTAACCGGCTCCATAGGGCATTTTCATCTTTAGGAGTGAAAAACGTTTGACTGGTGTCATCGTTTATTTTTCTATTTCGTATCCAATCAGGATCCAGAAATTTGCTTTTCACACTGACTTGTGAAATTTGCCATGGTTTGGGTTTTTCCTAAATGTTTTTAGTTGTTTGAATCCACTTTTGTGAGTGTGCAATTTTACTTTGTATGTTTTAGTTGGGCTTTTCCAAAATGCTTTTAATTCTTAATTTCTTGTCCAGTACAAAAATGATTCTGTTCGAATCTTGGAATGTCACAATGACTAGGTAACCCCCATTCCATACGATTTAAAGAAAACAATTCGAAGGATTCAACTGGTATGTTAATGCAGAATCTTCCACAAAGGCTTTTCACCCCTTTGGAAAAATATATTCTTCCCTAAAAAGAAACCTTAACCAATCATCACTTCATATCTGCAAATTTACTTTTTCATTGGTTAAGGCACTCTAAAACTGTAACACGTTGAAATAGATCTTCTTTTCCCGCCAAGGATCTGGGAGCCGATTTCTAGAATGTGAATATATTGCACATCAGTGGCGTTACCGCCTTGCTCGGGGTGATACGATTATATATATATATATATATATATATATATATATATATATATATATATAAACAATATAACTCAATTCAAGTTTGCCAGTTTTCAAGTTCCGAGAGATGCCACTAGTTCCACGCGTGTCCTTTCACTGACTCATCAATCGACCCCGTGAAATTTAACCTTCAATTAACTTAGAAGAGGGAATATCCTATCATTTTACAAACAACGTAATTGTACATTTATTCATTTATTCTAACAAGAAAAGGGAAATAACTCTCAACAACCTTATTTCTATTTAACTAAAAACACACACACATTTGATAAGTTTCCTTGGAACAGCCAGTTTAACTTAATTTTCTTAACACATCACAAGTCAAAATATTGACTTTCGTTGATCTATTTTTTCAATGAACAATCTTTCAGACATTCTCAAACTTGTTACAAGCAACGAGCATTCATATGACCATGTATTTTTATTTTAATATGTATATAAAATCCTTTTACTATTGAATTTTCAGTCACTCTTTTATGGTTATTTCTTATATGACAACTTACTTTATTTTTTCTTCCTTTAATATTGTTGTGGGTATGCGTATGAACACGTTACAAAAGCCTATTATTCTATAAAGATTTCCTTCTAATCCAATTTCTGTAATTAATGACCCGCAGCATTAGCTGCTCCGCGATTATGATTCAGTTTGTCTTCCAACATTTCGCGATTCATCAAGCAATTGGCTGTACATCAGAATTTTCGGCATTCTACCATCTTCAATTTGAAGTACATGACCAACCCATTTTAACTGTCACTGAATCAAAAAGAATTCAATCCTACCAATGCCAGATTTAATGTGAATTGATCTGTGTTGGAAATATGCTCTTCGAGAGTGTAACCGCAGATTATACGAAAGCAGCGCTTGTGAAAGATATTAAGTTTCTCAATGTATGGCGCCCAAGACTCAGATCACTAAAGTAAGGTCTTAAGAACAAGAACTCTTTACACACTTCAGTCAGTTAAGTGTCATACGTGATACACGCTTGGGCGATCATGTCTCGAATGAGACATGACTGACTTGTTTGTATTTACTACCTTCTTTCATTATTGAATATTCTTTGTTTCATGTTGTTTGACTAATTGTATCATCCAGTCTTTTGTTGTTTCCATGTATGTTAGTAAGCCAATAATTGTTGTTTTGTATGACAATTCTAGCTGAATATAATCTCTTCCTCTTACTATACGGGTTATGTATAGGCGGTCTACATCAGCTTTAGAATGATGCATCCTATGTTTAGAAAGAAACTTTCTTGTCTTAGAATCCATTCGTCTGATGTTATTTAGAGTCCAGTTCAAGATGTTGAAACTATATTAGACCACTGGGATGGCAAGGTTATTATTAGCCATAGTTCTGTACTGAGAATCCAATTCAGTTTTTAATATCAGTCGTAGCCTTCTATAGTCAGTCAGTTTAGGTGCCATACGTTATACACGCTTGGGCGATCATGTCTCGAAAGTAACATGACTGACTGGGCAGAAGATTATCCCGCAGTAGGTTGCCATTGTTTTCTACAGTAGACTGGTTGCCGACCAAGGCAATAGAACCCAATCTATTATTAATTCTAGGTCTCTAGATTTTAATTTCTTTAGTACCACCTTATGACATCAGCCAAATGTCCAGCGTAAATTCATCCTTTAAGTTTTAAATTCCAAACTCCAATCAGTCAGTTAAGTGCCATACATGATACACGCTTGGGCGAAAGTGACATGACTGACTGGGCAGAAGTTTATCCCGCAGTAGGTTGCCATTGCTTTCTGCGGTAGACTGGTTGCCGACCAAGGCTATAGAACCCAATCTGTCCTGCTATTTAACCCATAACTGGAGGGAAGAGACGGATTAATACCTTTCCCAAGGGTATTTGCGCGTAAGTGAATACAATGGATTCAACTAGAATT
This sequence comes from Ascarosepion bandense, assembly GCA_037127315.1. NCBI lineage: Eukaryota > Metazoa > Mollusca > Cephalopoda > Sepiida > Sepiidae > Ascarosepion > Ascarosepion bandense. The sequence goes on along the minus strand of JBBBDQ010001287.1, from coordinate 1,022,465 downwards.
CGAACTCTGCTCCCCGGTTTCTCGTTCCGAGCCGATATCCACTGTACCACAACGCACATCCTCTTACCTTTGACTTAATTGATATGCCCTCGTCCTTCCATAGATGATGAGAAATTTTGTCAAAAGCACCCTGCCCCTTAGAGATTCTGTTGACAATTTCGTCAACAAGAGATGCACTACTGTTCAGCTTACTTCCCAGATATTCAATTGATATACTTAAGATTGTTACCTTCTACAGAAATATATATATACACTTTTGCAGACAGTCTTGTGTGGCTGTATCATAGCACATTAGTACGGTTAGATATACGACTGCTGCCAGCCACGAGGTAAACCCAACAGACTTGAGATATAAGCTACGGCCACTCTGTAGAGGAGGGTAGCCCTTTATATACAGAATGTAAACACACGCCAGCAGCCGACAGAGTTCAAATTCATTACTGAATGAACGATGCGTAAATAGCTGTGAGTTGCTACTGTTTATAAGGAATACCATTTCTCCAAATTGATCAGTCGACGGGCGAGAGCGTATATAGATAGATAGATAGATAGATAGATAGATAGATAGATAGAAGGAGGTCGATAAATAAATATATAGATAAAAAATGAACAAAGGCGGCTAGTTATCAAACTTGACCGATGGATGCTATATACTGATATGCTAACGACCATCACCGAGTATATATACCAGGCACTCGACAGGAATGGCGAAGCCCGAACCGTTGCATTGGATATATCTAAGGCGTTCGACAGAGTTTGGCATGCTGGCCTTCTATGTAAACTGCGGAGCTATGGTATGAATGGACATTTGATTGAACTAATCCAGTCATTCCTCTCTAACCGCACAATGAAGGTGGTATTAAACGGACATGCCTCCCAGAACTACCATACAAACGCAGGTGTCCCCCAAGGCTCCATCTTACGTCCTACACTCTTTCTGATATACATTAATGATCTCCCTGATTACATAAGAGCCCAAATAGTTTTGTACGCCGATGACACCACAGTTTACTCTCGCCTCCGACAAAAATCTGGTGTAAGATAACCTCGCAGCCGAGATTGAAAAAGACCTCCAATCCATATTAGACTGGGGTAAGAAATGGCTAGTAAATTTTAATGCTTCTAAAACGAAGCTACTCTCAATTAACCATCATCGACAATCTCACCTACCTCCCATTAGCATGGACCAGGCTAGCCTCCCAGAGAGTAAAACACTACGCCTCCTTGGTCTCACACTTTCAGCGGACCTCAAAAGGAATGACTATATCGAATCCATTGCTAAATCCGCTTCTATGAAAGTCGGTTCTCTGTGTAGGGCCCGGAAGTTTTTTTCCGTCTAAATCTATCCTGCATATATATAAATCTACCATCCTCCAGTGCATTGAATACTGCTGCCATATCTGGTCGGCTGCTCCTGCTATTTTCCTCGGGCTTCTTGATAAGGTTCATAGGAGGGTCTGTAATGTGATAGATACCGACTTGGAAGACCGCCTGCAGTCTCTCTCCCACCGGCGCGACGTGGCTTCCCTGTGTCTCTTCTATAAATACTTTCACGGCTTCTGCTCCGATGAACTTAGATCACTAGTGCCCCCTAAATACGTATTGGAACGAGATACTAGATTAGCAACTAGATCCCACCCTTTTACAGTGAAACCGATAAAATGCAGCCATAACTTCTACTCCAACAGTTTCTTTCCTCGCACTTCCCGACTGTGGAATTCTCTTCCACACGATTGCTTTCCCGACGGATACAATCTCCAGGAGTTTAGATGTAAGGTCTATAGACACCTCCTAAGACACTAACCTGCTCCCATTCTATCAAACACTCTTCCCATCTACCTAACCCTCATCCTCGGTATCCATACTCATCTGTCACCTTCTTCCTGACATTCCCTATGTCTAACCACTCCTTCTCTTTACCTTCCCCTATGTAGCCCCATGCGCAATAGTGGCAGTGGAATGCCTTGCTTGGGGTGAGATGATTTTAAAAAATGTATATATTTAGATTGTTATATAGATATGAACAAAGACAGCTAGTTCGGATAGATATCTAACTTGATAGATAGATAGATAGATAGATAGATAGATAGATAGATAGATAGATAGATAACTCGTTTAAAAATGGAATATATATATATATATATATATATATATATATATATATAGATAGATAGATAGATAGATAATGAAGTGGAATAGATAGATAGATAGATAGATAGATAGATAGATAGATAGATAGATAGATAGATAGATAATGAAGTGGAATAGATAGATAGATAGATAGATAGATAGATAGATAGATAGATAGATAGATAGATAGATAGATAGATATGAACAAATGACGCTACTTAGTTAGATAGCTAACTTTCACTCTCTCTCTCTATCTCTGTGTCTATATATATATATATATATATTAATCGTTTCACTCGTGCGCATGGGGCTATATAAGAGAAAAGTGAAAGTTGGAGGAGAGCGAAGAGAAAGAAAAAACAGTTACAGAGGGTATCGGAGAAAGAGCAAGAGAAGGTTGGGAATACCAGTGTGAAGATAGCTGCAAGGGTAGAGTGAAAAAGGAAAAGAACAAGATGTATGAGATGATGAGGAAAGGACGAGGAAAGGGCTGGAGTCAAATGGTTAAGAGATGGGAATTGATATTGCATTTAAATTCTTGGAGATTGTATCTGTCAGGGAAGCAAGTATACTGAAGGGAGTTCCACAGGGAGTTCCACGGGAAGTGCGAGAAAAGAAGCTGATGGGGTAGAAGTGGAGGCTGCATTTAGTTCATTTAATTGTAAAAGAGTGGGATATTGTTGCTACTCTGGTCGCTCGAGTAAATTATTATGGAGGGAGGATCAGTGACATAAGCTCATCAGAGCAGAAGACATGAAAATTTTTGTAACAAAGAAAGAGGTTTAGATATCTTAATATATATATATATATATATATATAATGTCATTATTATTTTATTTATTTTTCCAACCAACGATATTGCGACATAACTTGCATTTTTCCTTTTCTGCACCTCTAAATATGTATAAATATATATTCAGAGAGAGATGGAGAAAAAAGACAGACAGGGACAGAGAGGGAGAATTAGCGCGTTACAAAGAATTCGTGAGAACTTACTTATGATGGCCTACAACCCAGGGCTGTTTTTGTAATGTATACACTTATCAGGGGTATTTTTCTGATATATATATATGAACAAAGGGGGTAAGATAGATAGAAAATATATACTTTGTTAGTGTTCTTGGGTAGTTAACATCCCTATATTCATGGACAATTTGGATTCGTCTGGTTTATATTATGCCAGACATTTCTACAAGCAGAGGAGTACACTTTTACTTGTACTCTATTATGAGACTGTCAGCCCTCTGCCTTCGGGTGGAGGGCGCTCTCTGCTTCCGAGCAGAGAGCACTAACCCAGTCGTGATTCCGCTGAAGGGTAGAAGCACGACTGGGCAAAAATAGACAGACATTTTTTGGCAGGGCCATATAGCCCGGAAATCCCAGTTATAACTGACCATGTGTCACATGTTGCCCTTACTGGGAGGGACAACTAAATATAGAGTACACTTTTACTTGTACTCTACTATGAGACTGTCAGCTCTCTGCTTTCGGGTAGAGGGCGCTCTCTGCTTCAGAGCAGAGAGCACTAACCCAGTCGTGGTTCCGCCGAAGAGTAGAGTCACGACTCAGGAAAAATAGACAGATATCTTTGGCCTGGCTATATGGCCGGGAAGACTCACAATAAAAAGATCTTGTGTCACATCTAGCCTTGCGTGGAAAAGTTGGTAAATACCGAGGAGTACACTTATAGTTTAACCGCTCACAGTAAACACAGGACTCTTTCACCTTATAATTGTGATCCCTTAAACCGGACCACAACAGTTAGATAAATATATAGATATATGTGAATAAAGGCTGCTAGCTTGCTAACTCGTGCAATAGATATATATCTGCAATATAGTTGATTCTGACTTGAATCCTCAATGTAATCCATCCTGACCTGGTATCCAACACATGTGGCTTCCCTCTGTCTTTTCTACAAATATTTTCATTGCAACTGCTCTGACGAGCATTTTTCCTTTGATGCACCGACCACATGAATTTATATGTACGACTAGATTGGCCTTCACGTCCTACCATTTTACAGTTGTAATAAATGTAACCGCCGCTTCTATTTTAATAGCATCTTTTTATGTACTTCCCGCCTCTGGAACTCGATTCCGTTTTTATGGTCCCCTGATAGCTAAAAGCTTCAAACGTTTAAATTCCATCTTGAATTCCATCCTTCTTCAATCCTTTGATCGACATTCTCTGTAGCTTTTTTTTCTTATAGTATACTAGCAGTATAGCCCGGCGTTGCCCGGGTGTAATGAAAACTTTAAAAGTAATCCATGTTCCTGGAGCTCAGACTCTTTGGATGTTGGCATGAAAAACGTAGGTTGTTGAAAGGTTGATTTCCAAGGCGTAGAACTTACTAAAATGAATGGATGTAATTAAAATTTTGATTTCCGTTATCGATGTCAAATAAGTTTTCCGTCGCAAACTTAATTTTGAAGGCTAAATAAGTCCTCTGAGTAAATGGTATCATGTTTGAGACTAAGAACTACAATTATACCTAACTAGAGCCAAACCCGAAGCAAAAACCAAAATAAAAGGGCTGAAAACCTGATTTTGATCAGATTCGATAGTATATCGGGGTATCAATTTCCAATATCGGAATCAAGTAAGTCATACAAGAATAAACTAACCTAAGTCCATGAAAATTTATTGGACCCATCGGGAGAGAAATTGGAGAAAATGAGCCATATTGATGGCTGAACATCGGTTTTTGATCAGATTCGATAGAATATCAGAGGTATCGATTTCTGATATCGAGGAAAATGAGTGTGAAAACATCTACTAATGTTTGAGACTAAAAACTATAATTTTACCAAGTTAGAGCAAATTCTGCAGCAAGAACTACAATAAAATGCCTGAAATCCTGATCTTGATCAGACCTGATCGGGGTATCGATTTACGATATCGCAGTGGGGGAATCGGAAAAAATAAGTAGTCCATGACCCGACCGGAAGCGTAAAGAATATTTGTGTGAAGTGTGGTGATAATAGAATAAAAATTGTGGATTTGTATAACGGACATACAGAAAGAAAGACAGAAACACACACAAACATCTGGCTTTATATATATAGATCTCAGCGCCTGCTTCGGGTGAAACATGAAGAATATATATATATATGAACTCTCCCGTCGTATGAGTGTCTAACTCAGACTGCTACACAAGTAATTGTTTAGAGGGGTGAAGGTTTTTGTAACATCATCCACACTTTTTTAGAACTGCTGATAACTAAACAATCGGTGCAGAAGTTCGCCACAGATCGCATGAATAGCAGACCTCAGTTATTTAACTGGATGCAAGGGACGATTATACCTTTCCCAATGGTACCAGTGCGTAAGTGAAAGCAAGATGTTCGACTGGAATTGGAACTAGGCTCACCGATTTCCTTTTCCAATCCGACATCCACTGCACCACAACGCACATCCGTCAATAAACTCTTACAGCGTCTGGTATTCCCAAGAGCACCAAGCGGTCACCCATCTAAGTACTGACAAGGCTCAACGTTGCTTAACTTTGGTGATCGAGCGGGACCCGGTGTATTCAACGTGATATGACAGTACTTATAAACATACGTTGTAGATATAGACAAATCCAAAGGAGTATCCTGCACATGTAGTGGTAGGATAACTCTCTAAGCGCGCTCTCGCTCTCGCTCTCGCTCTCGCTCTATATATATATATATATATATATATATATATATATATATATATATATATAGAGAGAGAGAGAGAGAGAGAGAGAGAAAATATTTGTAAAAATTAAGACAGACACGTTATTCTATAGTTAAGCGGAGGTATGGTCTCATTTCAGGCGAACCGTCATCAGCTTTCGTTTTTATTGTACAGAAAATTGTAAAATGACGGAAGCTGATAAAGGTTCGCCTGAAATCGGCCTAAACTTCCGCTTAACCATGAAATTACATGTCTGTCTTAATTTTTACGGACGTAACATCTTCTGTACGATAAAGTATAACGTATCTGTCTTAATTTAAAAACACACACACACACACACACACACACACACACACACATATATATATATAAGTGTGTGTGTGTGTGTGTGTGTGTGTGTGTGTGTTTGTGCATGTGTGTGTACAAGCTAAGAGAGTTATCTGGTTCGATAATTATGAAATCATTCAGAATAAATTCATTAATTGACTTCTTATGTCAGCAGATATATTTTCCGATATTTTCATGTTAGTCTAAGTAATCCTTTCGTGTAAATTACGAATGCTACATTAGACTGAACAATTTGTGAGCAATGAATACATTTTCATCGGGAGAGACTACTTCAATTGAAATTCCGAAGTTCAACTTTTGCTGTAAAGAGATATTATTGTTTTTGTAACAACATTTGAAAACAACATGTACAGTTGTTCAAGACGAGAATATGGTCTTGGAACATGAATAGGAGAGAAGATTCGAAAAAAAAAAAAAATGAAAAAAAAAAAAAAAGAAAAAATAAGAAAGAAAGAAAACAAAAGTATCCAAAACCAATTTTTCAGATAAAAACAGTTCCGACGTCTACTGAATAGAATGTTAGGGCAAAACACTTACCTTTGCTGGCACTAAATTTATGTTGTTTTGTCTCATCAATCAAAGAGACATCTGCTTCGGAGTTGAAGATATTTTGTTCTTCTTTTCCGTTACTTTTAAAAAATTTCCAGCTTTGTACGTCCTTGTGAAAACTTCATGACATTTTTTTTTACATCTTTTTTTTTCATAGAAACACCTTTCACGCGAGATATTACGTAATAAGAACACTACGTGAAAACAACTTGTAGTTCTTCATCAAATCAGTACGACGCAAAAGTCTTCGGTCACCCCAAAACTGTTAGTGTTCTATATAGCGTTTTCTACTAATTAAATATTAGCCTTCTTTACATCATTTACATTTTTGGGACTACTGTCCTTATCTTTCTTATGACGTTTCGGCAATTGTAAAGTCCGGCCTTCTTCAAGTGCTAAGAATTTCGAACCGAAAACTTTATTACGATCACTAAAATGATGGAGATGCTCGGCAGCCTTGACATATTTGGGAAAGACTTAAGAGTAATCAAGAATCTTCACTGGCACCAAACCGCTTGTATAGGTAACGAATTCAGCAGATATACAAAGACAGAAAGGGGTTTGAGACAAGGATATCTCTTTTCACCGGATATGTTCCACTTGTACAGCGAGAATATTTTGAGGACCCTAGAAGTTATGCCTGGATTTGTCATCGGAGGCCACAATTTAAATAACTTGAAGTACGCAGATGATACAGTGATGATAGCAGACACAGAAAGGAAACTACAAGACCTCCTACAGAATGTAGCTGAAGAGAGTGACAAGAAAGGACTACAAATAAACTGCAAGAAAACCGAATGCATGATCATCAGTAAAAGGGGCAGCCCAATATGCCAAATACAGATTGGGTATACTAGAATCAAGCAGGTACAAAAATTTAAATACCTGGGAAATGTTATAAGAGAAGACGGAAAATGCGACACAGAGATCCGAAGGCGAATTGGTATAGCGAAGTTGAATATTAAGAAACAGGACAATTTCGCTAGAAACAAGGAAGAGAGTACTGGATTGTTATGTGTTATCCGTTCTTCAATATGGCAGTAAACGCTGGACAATATCATCAAAGATGAAGGAAAAAACTTGAAGCTACTGAAATGTAGTTCTACAAAAGGATTCTGCGAATATCTTGGATCGAGCATGTGAGCAATGATGAGGTTTTGGAAATGATGGAAACGAAAAGGAAAGTAATACTGAGCATCAGGAAGAGACAGCTGAAGTTCCTGGGGCATGCAATGAGGAAGGAGGGCTTAGGGAACCTGATACTGACTGGTCAGATAGAGGGAAAAAGAGACAGAGGAAAGCAACGGATAACATATTTGAAGGACCTAATCAGGTGAATGATGGAACGAAAGTTGCATGGTGTAACACGAGAAGTCGTGCTAAGAGCCACCAAGGATAGGGACACGTGGAAAGCAATGATCGCAAACGTCCTGAAGAAACAGGGCACATAGAAGAAGAATTGTATATCATTCTAATTCCACTTATTGTAAAAATGTAGTTATCTCCCTTTAACTTAACTTTCTAAATTATTTGTTTACCCCTGCTGTAGCCTAGTATTGTACTCACAACTTTTTAGTTCAATTCACTGGAACTAACCAACCTTTTTTATCCACTGGTCTATTGAGAACACATGGCCCAATAGCCTTGTTTAAAGCATTTTAACACGAACTTACTTGTGACGGTCTTCGAGAAAAATATATGTGTATATGTGTTACATATTTATTAGACACTCATTCGTCATTGCTTTGAATCACTCATTTAATTGCCATACGAGATACACGCTTAGGCGATTATGTCTCGGATGATACATGACTGACTTTTCCCGCAGTCCTCTTCTTCTATGTGCCCTGTCCCTTCAGGACGTAGGCGATCATGGTTCTCCACGTCTCCCTATCCCTTGTGACTCTTACCATGTTTGCTCCTGTTGCTCCTGGCATCCCTCGCGCCGTCATCCACTTGATCAGACCCTGCACATATGTTATCCGCTGCCTTCCTCTGTCTCTAACTTCCTTCTATCTGACCAGTCAGTATCAGGTTCTCCAGGCTCTCTTTCCTCATTGCATGTCCCAGGAACTTCAGTTGTCTCTTCCTGATGCTCAGCATCAATTTCCTTTTGTTGCCATTCTTTCTAACACTTCGTCGTTGCTTGCATGCTCAGTCAACGATATCCGTAGCATCCTTCGAACCACATTTCGGCCGCCTCCAGTTTTGTCCTCATTTTCGATTATATTGTCCAGCATTTACTGCCGTATTGACGAACTGACATCACGTAGCAGTCTAGCATATTTTCTTCGTTTCTATTGAGATTTTCCTGTGTGTTAGTATTTTGCTCATCTTCTGGAACGCGTCTTTGCCATGTCAATTCGCCTTCGGATCTCCGTGTCACACTTTCCATCTTCTGTTAGAACACTTCCTAGGTACTTAAATGTTTGTACTTGCTTGATTCTGTTATCCCCCACCTGTTAGGTTGCCATTACTTTCTGTAGTAGACTCGTTAAAAAACAAGGCTATAGAGCCCAATCTCTTCTGCTATTTAATCCGTGGTTGGGGAAAGATGCGACGATTTAATATCTTTCCCAGGGAAATTTGCGCGTAAGTGAATGCAAAAATATCTACGGGAATTCGAACTCTGCTCTCCGATTTCTCGTCCCAAGCCGATATCCACTGCACCATCACGTATATCCCAAATCAGGTCTGATAGTTCTCCAAAGGGGTTCTTAAAACAATGCAAAGAAGAATCTGCAATGTTATTGGTCCTCTCCTGGCATCTCGACCTCATTCCCTTTCCGTAGCGTAGATTCTCTTTGCTTTCTGCTATGGTAACTTAAACTTTATGAATTTAAGCGCAGTCCTATATTGTTATTATTGAAATGTCTAAATGTAAGCGGAAGTTTATATGCCATGATTTTATTTGATCACACTTCCGGTTACTTGTTTTACAGATTAGATTTTTAAAATTTTTAAAATTAATGGCAACCTAACATTGACGTGGCTTCCCTGTGTCTCTTCTATAAATACTTTCACGGCTTCTGCTCCGATAAACTCTGATCACTGGTGCCCCCTAGGTTCGAATTTGCACGAGATACTAGATTAGCAACTAGATCCCACCCTTTTACAGTGAAACCGATAAAATGCAACCGCAACTTCTACTCCAACAGTTTCTTTCTCGCACTTCCCGACTGTGGAATTCCCTTCCACGCGATTGCTTCCCCGACGGCTACAATCTCCAGGAGTTTAAATGTAAGCTCAATAGACACCTCCTAACAAACTAACCTGCTCCCATTCTATCAAACACTCTTCCCATCTGCCCAACCCTCATCCTCGCTATCCTTACTCATCTGTCACCTTCTTCCTGACATTCCCTATGTCTAACCACTCCTTCTCTTTACCTTCCCCTATGTAGCCCCATGCGCAATAGTGGCAGTGGAATGCCTTGCTTGGGGTGAGATGATTAAAAACAAACACTCTTCCCATCTGCCCAACCCTCATCCTCGCTATCCTTACTCATCTGTCACCTTCCTGCTGACATTCCCTATGTCTAACCACTCCTTCTCTTTACCTTCCCCTATGTAGCCCCATGCGCAATAGTGGCAGTGGAATGCCTTGCTTTGGGTGAGATGATTAAAAAAAATACTCTTCCCATCTGCTCAACCCTCATCCTCGCTATCCTTACTCATCTGTCACCTTCCTCCTGATATTCCCTATGTCTAACCACTCCTTCTCTTTACCTTCCCCTATGTAGCCCCATGCGCAATAGTGGCAGTGGAATGCCTTGCTTGGGGTGAGATGATTAAAAACAAACACTCTTCCCATCTGCCCAACCCTCATCCTCGCTATCCTTACTCATCTGTCACCTTCTTCCTGACATTCCCTATGTCTAACCACTCCTTCTCTTTACCTTCCCCTATGTAGCCCCATGCGCAATAGTGGCAGTGGAATGCCTTGCTTGGGGTGAGATGATTAAAAACAAACACTCTTCCCATCTGCCCAACCCTCATCCTCGCTATCCTTACTCATCTGTCACCTTCTTCCTGACATTCCCTATGTCTAACCACTCCTTCTCCTTACCTTCCCCTATGTAGCCCCATGCGCAATAGTGGCAGTGGAATGCCTTGCTTGGGGTGAGATGATTAAAAAAAATACTCTTCCCATCTGCTCAACCCTCATCTTCGCTATCCTTACTCATCTGTCACCTTCTTCCTGACATTCCCTATGTCTAACCACTCCTTCTCTTTACCTTCCCCTATGTAGCCCCATGCGCAATAGTGGCAGTGGAATGCCTTGCTTGGGGTGAGATGATTAAAAAAAATACTCTTCCCATCTGCTCAACCCTCATCCTCGCTATCCTTACTCATCTGTCACCTTCCTGCTGACATTCCCTATGTCTAACCACTCCTTCTCTTTACCTTCCCCTATGTAGCCCCATGCGCAATAGTGGCAGTGGAATGCCTTGCTTGGGGTGAGATGATTAAAAAAAATACTCTTCCCATCTGCCCAACCCTCATCCTCGCTATCCTTACTCATCTGTCACCTTCTTCCTGACATTCCCTATGTCTAACCACTCCTTCTCTTTACCTTCCCCTATGTAGCCCCATGCGCAATAGTGGCAGTGGAATGCTTTGCTTGGGGTGAGATGATTAAAAACAAACACTCTTCCCATCTGCCCAACCCTCATCCTCGCTATCCTTACTCATCTGTCACCTTCTTCCTGACATTCCCTATGTCTAACCACTCCTTCTCTTTACCTTCCCCTATGTAGCCCCATGCGCAATAGTGGCAGTGGAATGCCTTGCTTGGGGTGAGATGATTAAAAAAAAAGCGTCATTTGTTATCTTAGGTTTTATAATTTCTGTTCTTTTATTGTTCTCGTATTTTAACAATGTTTTTCGCTATCTTATACTCTTTCAATGTTCGTTGTGCTGCAGTGGATACCGTTTGCACGGAACGAGTCACCGGAAGAGCCGTTTTCGAATTCCAGTCGAGTTCATTACATTCACTTACACGGTGAGCTGGAGGAACCACCGCTATTCGCCACGTTGTGAATTCTTGATCCGAATAGCGTTTTCCGTTCCATTCAGGACGGTCCGACGATAAACGATGAAATGGCTGGGGTCTCCGTTGAAAGAAAATCACTATTTGTGCAGAAAAAAAATAAGCAGCCCTACCAGTTACTGTACAAAGAGTCTTTCAAGACTACTGCCTTTATGTCGCTACTAAAGAATTTACAAGAATACAAATGTTTTAACAAGATTCACTCGTCTGGGTCAAAAAGCAGAGAGAGTGAGAGAGAGAGAGAGAGATAGAGAGAGAGAGAGAGAGCGCTTCTTCACTGGTCTAAGAGAGGCAATTTCGTGATTATTTCCCTATTCACGATACATAACAGTTTCTCTTCTCGGCTTTGTTGATAGAGTGAGATTCGTACGGGCGCTATCTGCCTATTAGCCGGATAAGATTCTTGAGTACCTGACAACCACAGAGCTAATTCACCCAACCGTTTTCGCCGCGTTCTGTCGATCTCTCGTCTCTACTCGATCTCTATTGGCCTGCGTTCAACTCTACTGGTCTGCAGCGTACAGACTGCTTTTATAGAGCGGGTGGGTACTAAACAATGTTCAGACTCCGCCGACTAATTTTAATATGGAAATCGCTTTGACCACCATGGACATTCGCCTAATCTCCGGATCTCCACGGGAGACAATTTCGCAAGTGGTACTAAAAATGAATTTGGAGTTCCCCGTGGACTTTTTGCAGAAAACTCCTACTTGAGTTTTTGTCAAAACCACTTTTCTCGTCTGCGAACTTGGCCAGATTCTGGTCTTTCTGACCACTAGAATACAATCACCATTTGATTATAAACTTTACTTATTGTACCTGTTCGTTAATCATTCTGGGACTATTTTACCTAATTAATTAATAACGCAACTCCAGAAATAATTATTAAAAAAATCAAGAAAAGTCTTATCTCCGGCGTTACTCCAGGATCCAACTAATTAATACCTTCATCTCAGTTCTTTAAAACTGTTAATTCATCGATTAACATGGAAGGGGGCGCTCTCTCTCTCTCTCTATTTAACACTCTTCCATCTATGGATTAAATAGCAGGATAGTTTGGGTTCTTTAGTCTTGGTTGGCAACCAGTCTACCACAGAAAGTAATAGCAACTTACTGCGGGAAAATTTTCTGTCTCGTCATTATGTATTAAAAGTGTATTATGTTAAAAGAGTATTATATTAAAAGAGTATTATATTAAAAGAGTATTATTAAAAGAGCATTATGTATTAAAAGATCGCTCAGGCATGTCTATTAATCTTGATCGTGGTAAAATAATAATTATAATAATAATACCTATTAATATCATCAATTGCTAAACATGGACACCCCGACATGGTGTAATGATTAGCAAGCTTGTCTCGCTAGGACCTATTACAATAGAATAGTAAGTTTGATCCTCACTGGGTACCCCATACCTTATGCCTTGTGCCACATCTATGCGGCGCTCAGTATTTTAACTATCAATTGCTAAACATTAAATTACATAGTCTACACTAATTTTTGGATGTGCGTTGTGGCGCAGTGGATATCGGTTCGGAACGAGAAATCGGGGAGCCGAGTTCGAATTCCAGTTGAATTCCTTGCATTCACTTACGCGTAAATACCCTTGCGAAAGGTATTAATTTGTTTCTTTCCTCCAGTTATGGATTAAATAAGAGGACAGATTGGGTTCTATAGTCTTGGTCGGCAACCATTCTTCTGCCCAGTTAGTCATGTCTCTTTCGAGACATGATCGCCCAAGCGTGTATCACGTATGTCACTTAAGTGACTGACAGTAATTTAATTACGGAATCTCGAAATAAAAAAAATTATCAAATTTATTTAGTTTTGACACTACTTTAATAAAGGGTATTTATCGTACGAAAGGCATTATTTATCAACCAACCCACAAAATTTTGATATGAAATAAATTTATATTATTCATTTCATTTTTATAGCCATTTCATAATTCAAACTTGGTTGACAAGATTTTTCGGATTAAAAATATTACGTATCAACAAACCCACGGATTTTGAGGTGAAATAAATTTATATTGTTCATTTCATTTTGATAGCAATTTCATAATTCAGACTTGGTTAACAAGATTTTTCGGATTAAAAATATTACTTATCAACAAACCCACGGATTTTGAGGTGAAATAAATTTATATTATTCATTTCATTTTGATAGCAATTTCATAATTCAGTCTTGGTTAACAAGATTTTTCGGATTAAAAATATTACGTATCAACAATTCCACGGAATTTTGAGGTGAAATAAATTTATATTATTCATTTCATTTTGATAGCAATTTCATAATTCAGACTTGGTTAACAAAATTTTTCGGATTAAAAATATTACTTATCAACAAACCCACGGAATTTTGAGGTGAAATAAATTTGTTATATCAGTTTCCTTATTCAATCTTTTGTTGAAGGTTTTAGCGTCATGAAATCTTACTTTTCATTTTGGAATGAAATAAATTTAACTAATTTTTTAAATACAAAATTCATAGTTCAATCTTGTCTAAATGGTTTTGTAGAACTAAAGACTTTACTTATCAACAATTCCACGGAATTTTGAAGTTAAATAAATGTATATTATTCATTTCATTTTGATAGCAGTTTCAAGCTTGTCTTAATAGTTTTTACACATGGCTCAGAGGATATAGACTGTTGGTCAGTTCTAGTGACTTGACCCAAAGAGTTGTGAGTTCAATTCCAGGCTACAGCAGTGTTGAGTAAGTAATTTAGAGTCGGGTTAGTGGGAGATAACTCAGGACTACCAAAGAGTCTTCACTTATGATTTTTCAAGTTATTGAATGTTCGTTGTGGTGCAGTTGATATCGATTCGGTAACGACAAATCGGGGAGCCGAGTTCGAATTCTAGTTGAATTCATTACGCACAAATGCCATTGGGAAATGTATTAATCCGTCTCTTCCCTTCAATTATAGGTCAAATAATAGAACAGGTTGGGTTCTATAGCCTTGGCTAGCAACCAGTAGATATCGCAGGTTCGAACCCTGCCGAATGTCACCCATTTTAGTAACAAAAGTTTATCTTAAATAATCAAGTCGGTAGAAATAAATATATAATAGTGTTTTATTATAAACAGAATATCTACTTAAATGCGTGTATCGATCAAAAATAATGTTCAAACAAATCATCTTAAATTGTCGGTTGTTTAAAGACCATTTTGTTAATTTTCGTTAATTTCTGTGATTTTACTTTAACAAGCTTCTTTAAAGAGATTCTTTAAAGACGTCTTTAAATAATCTCTGAAGAACCTTGTTCGCCCGGTTCACACTCTACCCACGTCTATTGAACAGGTGAAGAGGCTCATCCCTTGTCCCCTGTTTAGGATGTGGTTCCGGGACTTTCTCTTTTCCAATCTTTTCACTCCCTGTCCTTTTTTTCTATTTTTCTCAATAGGAGTAGATACACTGAACTATTGCCGGGTTCACAATCCACCCACGTCTATTGAACAGGTAAAGGGGCTCATCCCTTGTTCCCTGTTTAGGATGTGGTTCCTGACTTTCTCTTTTCCAATCTTTTCAGTCCCTTTCCTTTTTTTTTCTTTTTCTCTCGATTGGAGTAGATAGACTGAACTATCGCCCGGTTCACACTCCTCCCACGTCTATTGAACAGGTGAAGAGGCTCATCCCTTGTTCCCTGTTTAGGATGTGGTTCCTGACTTTCTCTTTTCCAATATTTTCACTCCCTTTCCTTTTTTTTCTTTTTCTCTCGATTGGAGTAGATAGACTGAACTATCGCCCGGTTCACACTCCTCCCACGTCTATTGAACAGGTGAAGAGGCTCATCCCTTGTTCCCTGTTTAGGATGTGGTTCCTGACTTTCTCTTTTCCAATCTTTTCAGTCCCTTTCCTTTTTTTTCTTTTTCTCTCGATTGGAGTAGATAGACTGAACTATCGCCCGGTTCACACTCCTCCCACGTCTATTGAACAAGTGAAGAGGCTCATCCCTTGTTCCCTGTTTAGGATGTGGTTCCCGACTTTCTCTTTTCCAATCTTTTCACTTCCTTTCCTTTTTTTTCTTTTTCTCTCAATTGGAGTAGATAGACTGAACTATTGCCCGGTTCACACTCCTCCCACGTCTATTGAACAGGTGAAGAGGCTCATTCCTTGTTCCCTGTTTAGGATGTGGTTCCCGACTTTCTCTTTTCCAATCTTTTCACTCTTACATAGCCCCCTGCACGTCAGTGGCGTTACCGCCTTGCTTGGGCTGATATGATTAAAAAGAAGAAAAAAAAGGAAACATAATAGATTAAAGACACTTTTTTCCTACTTGTTCTTTATTTATTCTATTCATTTTACGGGATTCTGATCCATAAATGTTATATTTACATTATTTATTTCATTTGAATAGCAATTTTAGAATTCAAGCCTTTCTAGAGGCTTTTATCTTATTAAAAACCTAACATATTTATCAACCCTCGGAATTTTGAAGTGAAATAAACTTTTATTTGTATCATTTTGATATCAGTTTAATTATTCCGTCTTGTCTAAATGGTTTTCTCGGATTAAAAATATATAAATATACCATCCGCCTGTGCACTGAATCGTGCTGCCATATCTAGTCGGGTGCACCTGCTCTCCACCTAGGGATCCTTGACAAATCCAACGGAGTATCTGTAATGTAATAGATTCCGACTTGGCAGCTCAGATACAGTCACTTTCTCACCGGCGCAATGTGGATTCCCTGTGTCTCTCCTATAAATACTTTCAAGGCTTCTGCTCCGATGAACTTAACTCACTAGTGCCTCTTATATATAAATTTACTCGAGCCACAAGAGAAGCAACTAGGTCCCACCCTGTTACTGTGAAACCAATAAATTGTAAACGCAAATTCTATTCCATCAGCTTCTTTTCTCGCGCTTTCCGCCTGTGGAATTCCCTTCCATTTACTTGCATTCCCGACAGATACAATCTCCAGGAATTTAAATGTAAAGCCAATAGTCATCTCCTGTCTCACTAACCTCCATCCTCTCTCTCATGCTCCCTTCTCCGTCCACTCCACTCTCATCAGTATTCTCTTCCTTATCTTACCCGCTTCTTGACAGCCCCTACAACCTGCCACTCTTTCTCATAATTTTCTTCCTATGGAACCCCTTGTTTATTTGAATTTTGATACCAGTTTCATTATTTTCTCTG
This sequence comes from Ascarosepion bandense, assembly GCA_037127315.1. Classification (NCBI taxonomy): domain Eukaryota; kingdom Metazoa; phylum Mollusca; class Cephalopoda; order Sepiida; family Sepiidae; genus Ascarosepion; species Ascarosepion bandense. The sequence goes on along the minus strand of JBBBDQ010001287.1, from coordinate 1,005,571 downwards.
TTTGAAAATCACTGGCTCATGAACTGCCGTCTAAAAATGTGTATCCTCTCCACATTTATTTAAAAAATCTCCGTAAAATTAAAAGTTTTTCAATTTTTTGAAAATTGGTACCTCCACTAATTCGCTGAAAAACATTATAGCTTGATTTTTATCAACTTAATAAATACCAACTTTTATCATCAAAATGTTTATCTAAACTTATTTATAAATAGAAATGTGTCTGTGTGTGTGTCTGTGTCTGTGTTTGTGTGCGTCTATGTGCGTGTGTGTGTGCGTTACCTATAGACTCCGAAATGGCTGAACCGATTTTCTTGAAAATTTACACTGTTGTACTATAAGCGTCTGTGAGTGTTCTTAGCTAGGTTTTGTGTTGAAGTACCCCGATAAATATCGATAATCGAAAAAATCGGATTATAGAAGGAGTGGTTCGATTTTAATCAAATTTGGTACACTTATAGACAAAGACATAAGAAACGATATTCAGAAGTTTCAAGGTTGCAGTTATTACAATAGTGCAGAAAATCGATAAGATATATATATATATATATAAAGGTAAGATCTTTGTGTGTGTGCCTGTTTATCTGCCTGTATGTCTGTATTTTTTCAGCACTTTTATTTTAGTTTTTGCTTCGGGTTTGGCTCTAAGTAGGTATAATTGTAGTTCTTAGTCTCAGCCATGATGCCATTTACTCAGAAGTTTTATTTGGCCTTCAAAAGTCAGTATACGACAAAAAAACTTATGACACAGTGTTGATTGCAGACACGGAGAGGAAACTACAGGACCTCCTGCAGAAGCTAGCTGAAGAGAGTGATAAGAAGGGACTACAAATAAACTGTAAGAAAACTGAATGCATAATCATCAGCAAAAATAGCAGCCCAAAGTGCCAAATACAAGGGGGGAATGTTAAAATCAAGCAGCTACAAAAATTTAAATATCTGGGAAATTTTCTAACTGATGACGGAAAGTACGACACAGAGATACAAATGCGAATTGGCATGGCGAAAGATGCGTTCCAGAAGCTGAGTAAAGTATTAAGACACAGGAAACTTTCACTAGAACCAAAGAAGCGAGTATTGGATTGCTATGTGATGTCAGTTCTTCAATATGGCAGTGAATGCTGGACAATACAAAAAAGATGAAGGGAAAACTTGAAGCAGTTGAAATGTGGTTCTACAGAAGGATGCTACGGATATCGTGGACCAAGAATGTGAGCAATGACGAGGTGTTGGAAAGAATGGCAACGAAAAGGAAATTAATATTGAGCATCAGGAAGAGAAAACTGAAGTTCCTGGGACATGCAATGAGGAATGAGGGCTTGAATAACCTGGTACTAACAGCCAAGATAGAAGGAAAAAGAGACAGAGGAAAACAGCGGATAACATATTTGAGGGGCCTGATCAGGTGGATGACAGAACTGGGACTGTGAGACGTTACAGGAGAAAGCGTGCAAAGAGCCACTTGGATAGTGAGACATGGAAGGCCATGATCGCCTACGTTCTGAAAGGAGAAGGCATATAGAAAAAGAAGTCCTTCAACATGACAGTGTATACTAGACAATATAATCAAATCTTTTTTATTTCCATTTGAACAGCTTCTTCCCAGGAGACGCTGCTCTTTGTTGAACTGACAATTGAGAGGAAATTTACCCGATCAATACAAGCTTAGCCTTCGTTCAAGTGCGAAGTCAACTGTTATTTATCCTACAAATCCTCAAAATATATATTTCTTACCTCTTGTTTTACGTCCATAAAACTTAATTCTGTAAAGGTTTTGGCCATTGTACTGGTTGATAATCACCCGTGTAAAGTGTCTTTAGATTCCAGAAAATTATATGGACTTGTTTGACACTCAGTTATATTTTAATAATCTCGGTCCCGGATACGAGGTATTGAGCATCAGGAAAATACTGCTAAAGTACCTGGGACATGCAGTGAGAAAGAAGGGCTTGGAGAACCTGATACTAACAGGCCAGATAAAGGGGAAAAGAGACAGTAGAAAGTAGCGGATAACATATTTAAAGGGCTTGAGAACGTGGAAGACAGAACGGGAGTTGCATGGTGTAATAGGAGAAGGCGTGCTCAGAGCCACTAGGAATAGGGCAACGTGAAATGCCATGATCACCTACGTCCTGAAGGGACAGGGCACATAGAAGAAGCAGTCTAAGCATTATGATCAAAGACTACAGGAGCATAATGCCCTTTCTTATTGACATGGTAATCTGCGAATTGGCATGGCGAGAGAAGCATTTCAGAAGTTGAGTAAAGTATTAAGAAAAGGGAGAATTTCACTGGAAACAAAGAGGAGAGTACTGGATTGCTATGTGATGTCGGTTCTTCAATATGGCAGAGAATGTTGGACAATATCTTCGAAGATGAAGGAAAAACTTGAAGCAGCTGAAATGTGGTTCTACAGAAGGATGCTGCAGATATCATGGACCGAGCATGTGAGCAATGACGAGGTTTTGGAAAGGATGGAGACGAAAAGGAAATAATTACTGAGCATCAGGAAGAGACAAGTAAAATTCCTGGGACACGCAATGAGGAAGAAGAGATTGGAGAACCTGATACTATCAGGCCAGATAGAGGAAAGAAGAGACAGGGGAAAGAAGCGGATAACATATTAGAAGGAGCTGATCAGGTGGATGACTGAACGAGCGTTGTATGGTGTAACAGGAGAAAGCGTGCTAAGAGCCGCCAGGGACAGGGAGATGTGGAAAGCCATGATCGCCTACGTCCTGAAAAGACCGGGCTCATAGAAGAAGAAGAAGAAGAAGAAGAAGAAGAAGAAGAATTGTGTACAGACGAGTTCAAATCTGAAGGTTTTGGTTGTAAGAAAAGAATGTGCGTAAGAAGAAATCCACGAGAAGGACCGAATGATGAATGTGGGTGAAGACATGCTCTAGGTACCTCCACTTTTTCGGCAGAAAGTTTCGATACCTAAGATTAAAATGAAATTTTTAAAATGAAAACATTCTTGAAAATTTCATTTTAGACTTAATTAAAAGCTTAATGATTAAATTTATTAGTTCCATTCGGGTTAACCCTCACAACAGACCTGAAGTGGAATGTCTACATAGAATCCATAGCTAAATCCGCTGCTAAGAAGGTCGATTCTCTGTGCAGGGCCAGGAAGTTTTTTCCGGCTGAAACAATCCTGCACACATACAAATCTACTATCCGCCCGTGAATTGAATACTGCTACCATATCTGGTCGGGTGCTCCTGCTATCCACCTAAGAAACCTTGACAAAATTCAACGGAGAATCTGCAATATGATTGATCCCGACTTTGTTGCTCGAATGCAGTCATTTTCTCACCGGCGCAATGTGGTTTCCCTGTGCCTCTTCTACAAATAATTTCACGGCTTCTGCTCTGATGAACTTAGCTCACTAACGCTCCCTATATACGAATTTTTTTTCTAGCCACAAGATTAGCAACTAGATCCTACCCTTTTACTGTGAAATTAATAAATTGTAAACGCAAATTTTACTCTAGTAGCTTTTTTCTCGCACTTCCCGCTTTTGGAATTCCCTTCCATTTATTTGCTTCCCCAACAGCTACAATCCCCAAGAATTTAAATATAAAGTAAATAGCCATCTCCTATCTCACTAACTTGCATCCTCTGTCTCTCTTTCTGTCTATTTCTCTCTCTCTCTTATGCTCCTTTCTTCGTCCAATCCACTCTCATAAATATTCTCATCCTTATTCTACCCTCTTTCTGACACCCCCTGTAACCTGTCACTCTTTCTCATAATTTACATCCTATGTAACCCCCTGCCCAACAGTGGCAGTAAAATGCCTTGCATGGGAGACACAGTTATAAAAAAAACTTTAATTGTTTCACCCCAAAAAAGGCGATAACCCCACTGATGCACAGAGGGCTACATAAGAGAGAAAGATTAGATAGGAGGGGAGTAAAGAGAAAGATGAACCAGTTACAGGAGATGTCAGAGAAAGGAGCAAGAGAAGGATGGGAATACAGGTTTGATGATAGTTACGAAGGTAGAGAGAAAGGAACAGATATACAGAGTGCTTCAGAAAGAACTGGAGTCAAGTGGTTAAGAGATGGGTATTGACATTGCATTTAAATTCCTGGAGGTTGTAGCCTTCAGGAAAGTAATAATATGGAAGTGAGTTCCACAGGCGGGAAGTGCGAGAAAAGAAGCTGATGGAGTAGAGTTGTCGGTTGCATTTAGTTTCATCTAATTCTGAATAGGTGGGACGAATTTGCTAGTCTGGTTGGACGAGTAAACTCATGTAACAGGGGCACTAATGACTTAAATTCGTCGGAACAGAAGCCATGAAAATATTTGCAGAACAGAGGGAAGCCACATCTCGTCGGTGAGAAAGTGGCTGGAGACGAACCGCCAAGTAGGTACCTTGATTATCCTTTGGTGCCTGTCGAGAACACTGAGATGAACATCGGAGGCACCTGAACATATATGACAACAGTGTTCCATGCACAGACGGATGGTTGATTTGTATATTTGCATGTTAAAATAGAAGTTTTTTGATATAAAAGATAACAAGAATTGTAGAAGTTAATGTTCGTATAGTAATTTGTTGGAAAGAGTTTATGCGTACATATGTATGTCTTTATGTATGAGCGTTTGTTTGGTAAGAATGTCTTTGAAGGGAGAAGATGAAGTAAAAATCAGTACACGAGAAAGAAGGAGAAATAGAACGATGTGCGACGCGAACTTACGTCCGGGTTGACTTGAAGTTTCTCCCGTTACATGTGTCGTATTGCTGCCCCTCTCTGACTGTCTGACTGACACTGACCGAAGCCATTTATAGTCATTTAGATTTTTCGTACTGGATTGCTAAGTCTTTTTTGTCTTGTAAATCGCTTCCGTTAGTCAGAAAATTAATTTAATATCTACTCACGAAATCGGTTTCAACTTTTTTTCTAAGCACATGGCCAATCTTTTTTCTTTTGTACAACAAAAGTGTGAAATAATATAATGCAACCCTTGTCCAGTCGGGGGAAGGAAGCTCTGCATTCCCACACGGTATCCCGATGTGCGTTGTGGTACAGTGGATATCGGCTCGGAACGAGAAATCGGGGAGCCGAGTTCGAATTCCAAATGAATTCATTGCCTTCACTTACGCGCAAATACCCTTGGGAAAGATATTAATCCGTTTCTTCCTTTCAGTTATGTGTTAAATAACAGGACAGATTGGGTTCTATAACATTGGCTGGCAACCAGTCTACCGCAGAAAGCAATGGCAACCTACTGCGGGATAATCTTCTGCCCAGTCAGTCATGTCTCTTTCGAGATATCACGTATGGCACTTAACTGACTGACTGAATATAATAGTTGGAATAATGATTAAGGCTTCTACCGGGCATAAAGTGGGGGATCCGTTTTATATTGTTATAAAGTAATAAACTGACCCCCCACTAATTACTACTTAATAATATAATACATCTCTTTCCCTTCTAGCTATGAGTTAATTAACAGGACAGATTGGGTTCTATAGCCTTGGTCGGCAACCAGTCTACCGCAGAAAGCAATGGCAGCCTACTACGGGATAATCTTCTGCCCAGTCAGTCCTGTCTCTTTCGAGACATGATTGCCCAAGTTTGTTTCACGTATGGCACTTAACTGACTGACTTACTTAATCCTGACATCTCTGACTCACAGCTTGCATTCTTCTGTCTTCTTAACATCAGAAGTCCTCCAAAATTCTTCTTTTTGAATGACGTTTTTTTTCCTTTAGTACTTTACTCAGTTTTTGAAAAATATCTCTCATTATTTTCATATGCCTTAAACTTTCTTAAAACATTTCCTAAATATTTATGTTTATACATGCTTAATCTTGGATGTGTGTTGCGGTGCAGTGGACATCGACTCGGAACGACAAATCGGAGAGCCAAGTTCGAATTCCAGTAAAATTATTTGCATTCACTTACACACTAATACCCATGGAAAAGGTATTAATCCGTCTCTTCCTTTCAGTTATGAGTTAAATAACAGGATAGATTGGGTTCTATAGCCTTGGCTAGCAACTAATTGACTGAATATAATAGTTGAGAACGTGATTAAGGTTTCTAATGGTCATAAAGTGGGGGATCAGTTTCATATTGTTATGAAGTAATAAAGTGATCTCCCACTAATTACTATAATATATATAATGCATCTCTTCCCTCTCTTTCTATGGGCCAAATAATAGGACAGATTGGGTTCTATAGCCTTGGCTGGCAACCAGTCTACTGTAGAAAGCAATGGCAACCTACTGCGGGATAATCTTCTGCCCAGTCAGTTATGTCTCTTTCGAGACATGATTGCCCAAGTGTGATTCACGTATGGCACTTAACTGATTGATCTCGAAAAAAAAAGCAACTAACAAAACGCGACGTGCTGAAGTATAAGTACTGACTCTGTTTTCCATTTTATATGTAGGTCTGTTATTCATCGATTCGCCTAGTTGTTAAGGTTGGTAGTTAGGTTATACTAGGAGCCAATTCTACGATGTCAGCTTTTCCTTTCTCCAAATCTTCACCGACCTACACTACCGGCCATAATTATTAGGTCACCCCAGTTTTTAAAAAATAATGTATTTCATACTATTTTTTCTATTTATTGCCAAGTAGATAATTCTAAATCAAAATAGAGTAGTTCTTTTGTTTTTATTACTTTGCAAAATTTTACAAGGCAGCCAGGAAGCCTTTGCTTTAGCCAGTCAATAAGAAGAGACTAGTATGGGGAAGAGAGCACAAAAACTGGACACCAGCGCAGTTCATTTGATGCACATGATATTGTGCAGTATTAACAAAAGAACCCTTCTATTTTCACTTAAAATTATCCACTTGGCAATAAATACTAAAAATACATCATTCTTTTAAAACTGGGTTAGGGTAATAATTTAAGCCGGTAATGTAGTCATCTCGACGAATTGGTTGGTAATACTAGATGAAGGCCCAGCAACACGCGACATTCTCTCGACAAGGACGGACCAGCACTCTCTCCGATTCCGATTATGGCTGTTAAAATAAACCAGCATCCGGATATACTATATTTCCAGTATTGTTGCCACTTGATATGTTTTCTCGTTTGATTCAAATGAATGCAGCTTAGAAGAACGAAAAGTCAAATGAACTACCTCCGATTTCTCAAAAAGGTGACAATCGTATCACAAAGATTGTATACACTTTCGTTAGCTAATTTTCTTGCAGGAGAACATTTTAAAATTATTTACTAGGCTATTTCCAAAAATGTTTTTCCTTTTCTTGATCGTATAAAACAAGCAAATCATTTCGGTGTCCACCTATTCTGATTAAAATATTTCTTACATCCAGATACAAAGACGACTTAATAACTATTCACCTCAAAAGGCCAAGTTAAAAAAAAAAAAAAGAAGAAAGCGTGTGTGAATATCATTGTGTTTGCTCGCGTTAAAGACTGCGCGAAGACGTGAGCGTCAAGTTTCTTTGCAAATGTTTTGTCTGCAAATCTTGGGGCGACCAAATAACGCCTGCAAGCAGCTACTAGTGAAACGTGGTGAAAACTTAACAAACATTGCTTGAAGAAATTTAGAAGATATGGCCGCCGGCTCCTAGATGAACCTCAGACGACCTTCGCTTGGATTTAAAGACATAATGTGAAAGGACTGGCGGCAAATATTTTCCCTCCATTGAACATAATCGAAAAAGACGGCCCCTGGCTACCATTTTCCAAATCTTGCTGATAACAAAACAGTACCTTGGGCAATAGGTTTGCTGCTAAGTTTCCGCCTGTCGCCTCTACCTCTCGTTTTCCCATGAGAGTTCGGTAACAAAAATGGTTCTTTTGGTTGCTGGTGGTTGAGGGTTGGGTGGTGGACAAAGGGGAAATGTTACTAGAGTAACATCCTTCGGTTGGTTATTTTTTTTTTAGCCGAGTTTATTTTCTAAAATAAAACAACAAAAAAGATAATCAGCGTGCATAATTGAGAGTAAGAAAGAAAGAAATAAAGAAAGGAATTTGGAAATAAAAACAAGATAGGAACAGACGGAGAAGCTTTAATAATGGCAGATTGAAGGAAATATGAACATTATTTTTCTAAATAAATTAGAATAAAATAAAAGCAAGCAATACAACATTTCGTTTCGATCCGCGGTATAACTTACAATCGTAGCAGTTATCCGCGGTATAACTTACAATCGTAGCAGTTATCCGCGGTCAAGACCAGAAATAATTGATTCATTCTACTTAATAATAATTACAAAATGTAACAGTAGTGTTATTAGTTATAAGTTATTGTTATTAATCTCTTATTGTGCCTAATAATATCTACAGTAAGAACGAATCTTCTATCATTCATATTTTCGTAATTTCTTATTGTACCAAATAAGATTTACGGTAAGAACGAATCTGAGTGTGTCTGAGAATAGGTAAGAGAAAAATATTTGGGACCTACTTGCCAATCTAGTATCTTGATTAATTTCGTGCAGAGTGGGCAACAGGGAGCTATGCTTGTCCGCAAAATGAAGGTTGTCCTGAATGAACATGTCTCTACATCCTACAGCACAAACGCTGGTGTCCCTCAGGGCTCTATCCTGGGCCCGACGCTTTTCCTTATTTTCATCAATGACCTTCCAGATGAGATCAAAAGCCAAGTAGGCATCTACGCAGATGACACCACAATTTACTCAAGAAGTGGCTTGTCAATTTCAATGCGACTAAGACGAAGCTGTTGTCTGTCAATCATCACAGGCAACCTCTCCTGCCTCCCATAATCATGGACCAAACGAGTCTCCTTGAGAGCAATACACTGCTACTCCTCGGCCTTACCATCTCTTATCATCTCAACTGGAACCACTACATTGAGTCCATAGCTAAATCCACTGCTAAGAAGGTTGGGTCACTGTGTCGGGACAGGAAGTTTTTCCCGCCTGAATCCATCCTGCATATATACAAATCAACCGTTCGTCCGTGCATGGAATACTGCTGCCATGTATGGTCAGGCGCCCCTGCTGTTCATCTCAGTGTTCCCGATAGGCTCCAAAGGAGAATCAGTAATGTGATAGGTACCGACTTGGCGACTCGACTACAGCCACTTCCCCACCGACGGGATAAGGCCTCCCTTTGTCTGTTCTATAAATACTTTCATGGCTTCTGCTCCAACGAACTTAAGTCACTGGTGCCTCTGCAACAGGTGTTTACTCGTGCAACCAGAGTGGCAACTAAGTCCCACTCAGTCACACTTAGATTAACCAAATGCTGACGACAATTCTACTCACGCAGATTCTTCGCTCGCACTTCCCGCCTGTGGAACTCGCTTCCATATTCTTGCTATCCTGACGGCTACAACCTCCAGGAATTGAAATGCAATGTCAATAATCATCTATTAACCACTTGACTCTATTTCTTTCACCAGTCCGTATATCCTTTCCTTTCTCGCCACCGTTGCAACTGGCATCACACCTGTATTCCCATCCTTCTCTTACTCCTTTCTAACTGGTTAGTCTTCCTCTTCACTTTCTTCTACTTAATCTTTTTACTCTTATGTAGCCCCCTGCACATCAGTGGCATTACCGCCTTGCTCGGGGTGATACGATTAAAAACAAAAGCTGTGAAAGTATTTGTCGAAGAGTCAAAGGAAAGTCATGTTACGTCGGTGAGAAAGTGACTGGAGATGAGCTGCCAGGTCAGGATCAGTTACATTGCAGATTCTCCTTTGGATTTGTCCAGAACTCCGAGATGAATAGCAGAGGCTCCTGACCAGATGTGACAGCAATATTCAATGCACGGGCAGATGAAAGATTTATATTTGTGGAAGATGGATTCAGACTAGAAAAACCTTCCTGGACCGACACAGTGACTCGACCTTCCTAGGAGGAGATTTAGCCGGTTTACATGAGGTTGGCTGAGAGAGTTAGGTCAAATAGGTGCAGTGTATTGTTTTCAGGGAGACATACGTGTCCATGAGGATAGGTGGGTAGGAAGCATTATTACAACTGTACAATTTATTAATACGTATTGTTGCTTTTCTCTTATTAGACCTAATAAAATCTACTGCAAGAGCGTATCTTCCATCCGTAACATAACATTTATTCTAGTCTATTTTAACAATTGTTCTATTTTCTTATTAGTCATTGTTGTTAATCTCTTATAGGGACTCATAAAATCTATGGTAAGAACGAATCTTCCATTCATCGCATAATCTTTATTGCAGTATCTAAACTTATTTATAAATGGAACTTTGTCTGTGTGTGTGTCTGTTACCTATAGACTCCGAAACGGCTGAACCGATTTTCCTGAAAATTTACACAGTTGTACTATAAGCCTCTGCAAGTGTTCTTAGCTAGGTTTTGTGTTGAGGTACCCCTGATAAATATCGAAAATCGATAATAAAAAAAAATTAGGATATAGATTTTCTGCACTATTGTAAGAACTGCAACCTTGAAACTTCTGAATATCGTTTCTTATGTCTTTGTCTATGAATGTATCAAATTTGATTAAAATCGGACCACACCTTCTATAACCCGATTTTTTCAATTATCGATTTTTGATATTTATCAGGGAAACCTCGATACAAGACCTAGCTAAGAACACTCGCAGACGCTTATAGTACAACTGTGTAAAATTTCATGAAAATCGTTTCAGCCGTTTCTGAATCTATAGGTAACGGATACACGCGCACACACACACACAGACAAAGTTCCATTTATAAATAAGTTTAGATTATTGGTCATTGATGTCAATATCTTATTTTGCCTAATAAGATCTACAGTAAGAACGAAGCTTCTATCCATTCCACAACTTTTATGACAGTCTATTAAATAGTAGTTCATATTGGATTCTATAGCCTTGGTTGGTAACTAGTCCACCGCAGAAAAATAGCAACCTACTATAGGAAAATCTTTTGTCTAGTCTGTCATAGATGTTATTTAACTGAATGACTGTCCTATTCATATTAAAAATTAACAATACTAGTTTATAGAAAAACGACCAGCAATATATTTTATAGTAGAATTAAGAAAAATATATTTTATCTGTTGTCGAAGGCATGCAAATGTACTCAAAATATACGCAGCAGAATCCATAAAATTGTGTTTAAAATACTTAGATTTTGGCATTAAATAACCTATAGAGATGTTGATATTTTACAGGCGTTCTAGTCTTTATACAACCGAAACTAGGACCCCCCCCAACGTCTCTCTGTAAACAAAGAGAATGTGTAATTGGACTCCACATAATAACGATTTAGTGCCTGCCCATCCCATCTCCATAATATATTTTTCTCCTCTTCCTCTTGCTTCATCTTCAGTTTTAATATTTTAAATATTGAAGAATTAAAAAGTCTCAGTTGACCCTGACAAAAAACGGGATTGAAACCGGTCGGTCATTTTTCGTGTTTCTTATTTGTTGTTCCATCATTTTTAAAAAGAAAAAAAAAATGACTGTATGTATGAAATTAACTTTATTTCTTGCTGTCATAAAGCAATGTACTTAAATTGAAATTATTTATAGACGAGAAGACATAAAAAATAAACTAAAGAAAAAGGAAAACAAAAAAAAAGAAAGAAAAACAACCCAGGACGTTGCAATGAAAGAAAGACAAACAAAAAAATATTTGCAAAAAACAAAAAAACAAAACAAAACAAAAACAAAAACAAAAAACGAAAAGACAATGGTGAAGAAGATAGAAGAAAAACAAACAAAGGAGAAAATAGCGGGACCCCCCCCCCAAAAAAAAAAAAACGAATGAAAAAATATTGGAGATATCAGTTAGTTAAGTAACATACGTGAAACACGCTTGGGCGATCATGTCTCGAAAGAGACATGACTGACTGTGCAAAAGACATCCCGCAGTAGGTTGCCATTGCTTTCCGCGGCAGACTGGTTGCCAGCCAAGGCTATAGAACACAATCTGTCCTATTATTTAACCCATAACTGGAAGGAAGAGACGGATTAATACCTTTCCCAAGGGTATTTGCGCGTAAGTGAATGCAATGAATTCAACTGGAATTCGAACTCGGCTTCCCGATTTCTCGTTCCGAACAGCTATCCACTGCACCACAACGCACATCCTATTGGGGGGATATAAATTAAATAAAAACATAAAGCGTTACAGTCTCAGGAAAAATGAGAAGGATAAACGAAATGTTGTGATTAAAAAGAGATTCAAACTGGGAAGAGAGAGAAAGAAAGGGAAAAAGAGATAAAGAGAGAGACGGGAGAGAGAGAGGAGAGGGAGAAGGGAGAGAAAGGGGGGGGGGAGGGGGGGGGGTAGGCAAACAATAGACAAAGAAAACAAACGACGACATTTATCAGTGTTTACTCTGTAAAACTGAATTCAGTCTTATATTACCCCACCAGCGGCCATTTTGTCATAATTTTTAAACAGATAACGAAAAGGGTATATTGCTTTCAAAAGCCCGAGTTTGTCACTTTTCCGACCCGAAAATCTTTCTTTTTAAAACCTTACTAACGATTACAGATGGACACCTGGATTGAACCAAAAAAATGAATAAATAAAGGTGTTCTATCAAACCTATGCACAATGTTACGGCCCTAAGGGCTATCTCCTATGGCTGGTGTCAACTAATTCAATCAATGCCAGGATGAGTGTAAACACAGAAAGAGACAGTAAAATACGACAAAAAAAAAGTACGTTTTTTACTGTTGTGGATCTCGAGCCGCACAAATACATGAACAACGACCAGTAATTGAGATAGAAAATAAGTGTATTAACGTAAGGATACAGACTTGAATGAAGATTAGTAGTCCAGGAATGGGGGTTAGTAAAAAGTATATGTACAAGTCTCTGGATGTGAAGCCGTAGTATATTGAGTATGTCCGCGTCAGAAGCTGACGGGTACTGCGTAATAATCTTCTCTATGAGTGGAGCACACAGCTACTATGGACTGTTGTGTACTGACTGCTAATGACTGACTTGTACTGACTCCGGTTAACTCGCTGTGAGAATACGGTCTTGTCTCGTCTCGCTTCTATAGCAGTAGTATAAGTGTACTCTGGACGAGTCCATCTTTATGAAGAGGGAAAAACCCACAACATTTACATTAATTGTTACTGAAGGCTTGTGGGCAAATCAAATCGGCACATTGGTTCCCGTACAATCACCGAAGTTAAGTAACATCGAGCATGGTCAGTAACTAGATGGGTAACCGCTTGGGATTACCATGTGCTGTAAACGTCTATGGGTGGGTGGTACGGCTTGCGGCCACATCATGTAGAAGCACTAGATTTAGTACGATCAGCGAAGATAAGCAAGGTTAAGTCTTGTCAAGACCTACATGGGAGACGGCTTTGAAATACCAGGTGTAGTAAGCGTAGATGTGAGGGTGACACGGTTTACGACCATTTGGCGTTGAAACACCGGATTCCGTACGTACTATCAACGAAGTTAAGTAAAGTTGAGTCTTTTCAGGACTTAAATGGGTGACCTCTTGGAAATGCCAGGTGCTGTTAGCTAGGTGAAGTGGATGTTATAGCTTATGGCCACAACATGTTTAAAATCTGGACCCTATCGGGTTTGTTATATTCAATGGCGTGTAATTACCTTCGGAAAAGATATGAATCCATTTCTTTTCTCCTGTATTATTAGTTGTTTGTAGAGTTGTGGCAGAACGTCGCTGCAAAGTTGCAGTGACCGGTTTGGTCGGAAATAAAACACGGATGTCGGACGTAGGTTCAAAACAGTGCATAGTAAAAGAAGAACATACATATAAAGTAGTGTTAGTAGTGAATAAATAGAAATAAGTAAGTCCGAACGGTACAGTTACGCTGCTTATTGCCTGACTAGTAGCTGTCTTTAACTGCGTACTAGCTGTCGTTCAGTCAGTCAGTTAAGTGCCATACGTGATACACGCTTGGGCGATCATGTCTCGAAAGAGATATGACTGACTGGGTAGAAGATTATCCCGCAGTAGGTTGCCATTGCTTTCTGCGGTAGACTGGTTGCCGACCAAGGCTATAGAACCCAATCTGTCCTGCTATTTAACCCATAACTGGAAGGAAGAGACGGATTAATACCTTTCCCAAGGGTGTTTGCGCGTAAGTGAATACTATGGATTCAACTGGAATTCGAACTCGGCTCCCCGGTTTCTCGTTCCGAGCCACTGTACCACAACCTGCCGTTAATGAAGTTACGTAGGTAATCATATATAACAAGAAGTGTCCATTGCTCGTAGAAAGGTACCATAAAAAGCTCCTTAGTAAAACTTGTATCACTAAACGATAATTACCTCACAAAGAAATTCTTCCAATTTAAAATTGTTTTCTGGCTTAAAATAACCTCCAATGGGTTGATAATAAGTAAAAAAAAAAAAAAGAATGAATGAAACAATCAAATGTTATCGAAAGCATTTTCGAAATAAATATAATTGTGAATGCATTTGTTGTATGCAAAATGTTCGAGAGAAATAAAGAAGGTTTTTTTTATATACAAGCAGGATAGCCCGGCGTTGCTCGGGTGTAATGAAAGCTTTAAAACTAATCCATGGTTCTGGAGCTCAGACTCAACATAAAGAATACTTGAAATAATAAAACAATTGTGAAAATTTACCAATCGAACCTAATATATATATATATATATATATATATATATATATATATATATACTAGCAGGATAGCCCGGCGTTGCTCGGGTGTAATGAAAGCTTTAAAACTAATCCATAGTTCTAGAGCTCAGACTCAACCTAAATAATTCTTGAAATAATAAAACAATTACGACAATTTACCAAATCGCACCTAATATGTGCGTGTATATATATATATATATATATATATATATATATATATATATATATATATATACTAGCAGGTTAGCCCGGAAGTCAAATTTTGGTTTCCTGATCTCGATATCAAATGTTTTTTTCGTCGTAAACTGAATTTTGAAGGCTAAATAAGTCCTCTGAGTGAGTAAATAGTATCATGGCTGAGACTAAGAACTACAATTATACCTACTTATTATATTTTCAGTTATCTGAAAGAATTCATGTAGTTAAACTAAAAGGTAAGCCTTTCAATATATCTATCACTAGCAGCATAACCCAGCGTTGCTCGGATGTAATGAAAGCTTTAAAACTAATCCATGGTCCTGGAGCTCAGACTCAGCCTAAAGAATATTTGTGTGAAGTTTGGTGAGAATCGGGTAAAAATTGTGGATTTGTATAAAGGACATACAGACAGATACACAGACACACACACACAAACATCTTGCCTGTTATATATATATATATATATATATATATATATTATATTATATATTATATATTATCGATTTTCTGCACAATTGTAAGAACTGCAACCTTGAAACTTCTGAATATCGTTTCTTATGTCTTTGTCTATGAGTGTATCAAATTTGATTAAAATCGGACCACTCCTTCCATAACCCGATTTTTTCGATTATCGATTTTCGATATTTATCGGGGGTACCTCGACAGAAAACCTAGCTAAGAACACTCGCAGACGCTTATAGTACAACTGAGTAAAATTTTCAAGAAAATCGGTTCAGCCGTTTCGGAGTCTATAGGTAACGGACACACACACACACACACACACACACACAGACAAAGAATGAGAAATAAAGAATGGACAAGGAAATTATGGAATATGAATAAAAGAAGTAAGATTGAGAAAATAAACAAAAACAAAAAGTGGAAAAGAAAATGAAAGCAGACAATGAAAGCCATGTGGACCCAAAGTGGGGGGGGGGCACGGAAGGAAACCACGGAACACGGGTTAGAAGGAAAGAAAGATATATTAAACAGAAAGGTTACAAGGAATAGTGTAATGGTAAGCGGAGCTTACTATCCAGTGGTGTCCAATATTTGTAGTCGTACGCGGCTGCGCATTACTGGTGCTACAATATTTAGTTGGCCTTCCCTTTTAAGGCGAAATGTGGCACAAGGTCATTTTTCTGTGGGTCTTCCGGGCCATATAGCCCGGTCAAAAATATATCTATCAGTCGTGATTCTACCTTTCGGCGGAGCCACGACTGGGTTAGTGCTCTTCGCCCGAAGGCAGAGCGCTGACAGTGACAAAGGTAGCACAACTGGTGCTACAATATATATTCGGCCTTCCGACTTAAGGCGAAATGTGACACAAGGTCACTTATGTGGGTCTTCCGTGCCAAATAGCCCGGCCAAAAATATCTGTCTATTTTTTCCCAGTCGTTACTCTACACTTCGGCGGAACCACGATTGGGTTAGTGCTCTCTGTCCGAAGGCAGAGAGCTGACAGTGACAAAGATAGCACTACTGGAGCTACTACTATAATACTACCAATCACATAGTAATATAGTACTGGAAGAGTCCATGATAGGTAAGTATCGGTCTCACAACAGAAAGAGACCGAGCAATACAAGTGCATTGCAATAGCAAAGAAGATAAGTAAAAAGAATGAATTATGAAAAATGAAGTTATTCCAAAAGAAAAAAAAAAATTTAATCGTATCACCCCGAGCAAGGCGGTAACGCCACTGATGTGCAGGGGGCTACGTAATAGTGAAAAGATTGGAAAAGATAAAACTGGAAAGCACATCCTAAACAGGGAACAAGGGATGAGCCTCTTCACCTGTTCAATAGACGTGGGTGGAGTGTGAACCGGGCGATAGATAGATCTATCTACTCCAATTGAAAAAAAAAAACAAAGTGAGAAGATTGGAAAAGAGAAAGCCGGAAACCACAGGGAACAAGGGATGAGCTTCTTCACCTGTTCAATAGACGTGGGTGGAGTGTGAACCGTGCGATAGATAGATCTATCTACTCTAATTGAAAAAAAAAAACAAAGTGAGAAGATTGGAAAACAGAAAAAGCCGGAAAGCACATCCTAAACAGGGAACAAAGGATGAGCCTCTTCACCTGTTCAATAGACGTGGGTGGAGTGTGAACCGGGCGATAGATAGATCTATCTACTCTAATTGAAAAAAAAAAACAAAGTGAGAAGATTGGAAAAGAGAAAAAGCCGGAAACCACATCCTAAACAGGGAACAAGGGATGAGCCTCTTCACCTGTTCAATAGACGTGGGTGGAGTGTGAACCGGGCGATAGATAGATCTATCTACTCCAATTGAAAAAAAACAAAACAAAGTGAGAAGATTGGAAAAGAGAAAGCCGGAAAGCACATCCTAAACAGGGAACAAGGGATGAGCCTCTTCACCTGTTCAATAGACGTGGGTGGAGTGTGAACCGGGCGATAGATAGGTCTATCTACTCCAATTAAAAAAAAACATGGTAGTAAAAATCCAGTCTAGAGATTTCTGCTAAAATCCAAAAAAGAATTAAAGAAAACCAATTAAACATGAAAAACTTAAAATTTAAAATTAGGCAGAAGAAAAAAAGACAGACAGATATATATATATATATGGCAAAAAAAGAGAGAAAATAGAGGGAAAAAATAGAGAAAAATATATAGAGTATGTAAATGGCAAAACTAGACAAAAAGAAGGAAAGCATATAGAAAATTACATAGAATAAAAATAGCAAAGCAAAAAAGCAAAATGAAGAAAAGAACAGAGAAAGACATACAGAATAAATAAATTGAGAAAGAAATAAAGGACAAACAATTTAAAAGAAAAAGATTACAAGAATATTGAAAGAGGTTTACAGCAAGTAAATGGCAAAAAGCAGGAAATAATATTGAAAATTATATAAACAGTAAAAAAATAAGGAAAGATCCGTGAAAGAGATATAGAGTAAATGCAGACAGACCGAGCAATATAAGTGTTTTGTAATAGCAACAAGTAAAGAAATACAGGCTGCGGTACAAATACATCTTACATTTTAAATGCTATCGAATATATTTAGAATACTATTAAAAAATGATTTCCTCTGTATTTAAAGAAAGGACTACGGTTTTTATTCGTTTGGTTTTAACGATGACATTCATCAAATGATCGCCTCTATTCGTCATACATTTTCGTAAATGATTTCTAAAGTTAGCCATGATCCGGAAATTTTTCAGGTGGTTTTCTTTTAAAAGCCAAACCAGTGGACCAGAGATTTTCATGTCAGGAAGGTTGGGTCACTGTGTCAGACTAGGAAGTTATTCCCGCCTGTGTCTATTTTGCACAAATACAAATCAACCATCGGGCCGTGCTTTAAATACTGTTTTCGTATCTGGACGGGCGTCCCTGTTGTTAATCTCAGGTTTCTTGACCAAAGGAGAATCTGTGACCTGATCGGTCCCGACCTAGCAGCTTGGCTCCTGCCACTTTCTCACCGGCAAGATATAGCTTCTCTCTGTCTATTCTATAATTTTTTTCATGGCTTCTGCTCCGACTAGCTTAGCGCTCTGATGCTCCTCAACAAGAATTTACTCGTGCAACCAGATTGGTAACAAGGTCTCACCCATTTACAGTTAAATCAACTAAATGCAGCTCCACTTCTACTCAAGTAACTTCCTTTCTCGCACTTCTCGTCTGTGAAACACCCTGACGTATACTTGCTTCCCTGACATCTACAATCTCTAAGAATTTAAATGCAACGTCAATTCCCATTTTTTGACTCCAGTCCTTCTCTCGTCCTGTCCCCATCACCTCGTGTATCTTGTTCTTTTCCTTTCTCACTCTACCCTCGCAACTATCTTCACACTTGTATTCCAGTCCTTCTCTTACCCTTTCTCTGACACCTCCGGTAACTGGTTCGTCTTTCCCTCGTTCACCTCTGCTTAAACTTTCATCTTCCCTTATGTACCCCAACTGTGCAGCAGAGGCAGTATCGCTTTGCTTAGAGCGAAACAATTTGAAAAAAGTAGACATATCGAATTTTTTATACGGAACAGCATCATTAGAACGTAACATGAAATGACCCATCGTGAAGAATAAACAAAAGACGTGGTAGTTTTCTAAGAGTTTGAAGATCGATATCTCAACTGTCTTACGCCATTTGAAGAGACTTGGATTTAAGGAAAATTACCGATTGAAGCAAATCGAAAGGGTGTCATTTTCCACCAGAGCAACGCAATAAACGCATGTTGCAAGACAACCCTTGCAGAAGCTTCAAGTGTTGAAATGGGAAACTCTTCAGTACATACCGCATTCTACTGTTCTAGCTCCTTCAGATTTTTCTTTGTTGCGGCCTGTACATAACAATTTAAATTAAAAAAATTAGGTATATGGTTAGGTCTTGAAAGCTGTCACAATGCGTTTAGTAAAATAAAGGAAGGTAAAGAAGTTTTTGGGTATTACCTATTTATTAAACATTTATTAAACATATTTCGAGATCAAAATCTCATCTTCAGAATGTCAGAGAAGTGTATGTCTGTCCGAGTGAGTCCAAGGAATAGCCCTTCCTGGCTGCTGCTGGTGCTGCTGTCATTAATTTTATTGTGTGTCTAAGTGTGTTAAAGCATGTGTATGTGTGTGTATGTGTGTGTATCCGCGTGTGTGTGTGTGTGTTTATGGTATATGTGTGATTTACAGTTGGGACCTTTTTCTGGTCTGATGATATCATGATAAAAAAATTAACTTCCTCACAAGCTTCTTCTAACACCTCTTTAAAAAACAAAAAATCAGGAATTTTCTAAGAAAATGATATCAAAAACTTTGTAAAACGATAGAAACTAGTCATTAAAACAATGGAAGATATGGACTTGACTATTAAATGTTTTTGTGAGTATGTAAAATTTTGTTTTTAATTTTCTACTCGGACACAAATATTTTCAATGATCTTATATATATATATATATATATATATATATATATATATATATATATATATATGATGTGTGTGCGTGTGTATGTGTGTGTGTGTGTGTGTGTGTGTGTGTGTGTGTGTGTGTGTGTGTGTGTGTGACACTCCACAACAAAAAATAGCCTAAAACTTTGGAATAAAACCGTTAATCACTGGGACGACGTGGAGGTATAAATCGAGATGAACAGTGGATCCAGCAAGACGCCCCCCGCCATCACACATCAAATTGACTCCCTGGTCTGGCTGAGAGAGCGATTTCAGTAGAGACGGAAGTGTGACGTTGAGTGAGCACCACACTCACCGTATTTGAACCCCCACCCGTGATTTTTATTTGGGGGTTTTCTCAAGGATAAATTTTACCTGAACAACCCTCAAACGATTGGTAAACTGAAAGCAGCAATCACAGCAAAGACTTTACGCAATGTTTGCAAGCTTCCGTCCAACATTGTGGAGCTCATTTGGCGCGTATTTTTTGGAAAGATCGTGACTTTTATGGTAAACGACCAATTCAAGAAGAACTTTGGGAAGTAATCGTACACAGACTGAAATGTAAATCTACCAAGTCTCTTGAGAATAATTGAACCTGGTTAAAATCTTTATCCTTGGCTTTCTTTTTCATATATTTTGCTGCAACACTCGGTTTTTAGATTCATTTTTTTTTATTTTCTACAAAATCTACTAAATGTAAATCTTGTTTGTATTAACTGCCATTTTTTTATTATTGAATAGTTTTCTTCTTATTTTCAAGTTGTTTAATTAATTGTATCATCTAGTCCTTTGTTGCTTCCATGTATGTTAGTAAGCTAATAGAAATTGTCGTGTATGACAATTCTAGCTGACTAAGACCTCTTCCACCTTCTTTACGGGGTATGTATAGACGGTCTACATCAGCCTTTGGATGATACATCTTATGCTTAGAAAGAAGCTTTCTTGTTTTAGAATCCATTCGCCAGATGTCGTTTAGAGTCCAGTTTAAGATGTTTAAACTATATTGGACAACTGGGATTGCAAGGCTATTAACCCTCTAGGGCCATTCGTATCATATTTGATACAGTATGAAAACAAGCCTTGAAAGAAATATTTTCCTGAAAATTTTTTAAGAGAAATATTTTATAAATTTCAAATGAAAGCAATACTGACTGCTCAGTCAATGAATACCAAATGTTTCCTTATAGGGAAATACCAAATGTTTCCTTATAGGGAAATACTGTATCAAATATAATACGAATGGCCCTAGAGGGTTAATGGCCATAATTCTATTATGAGAATTCAATTCAGTTTGTAATATCAGTCGTAGCCTTCTATAGTACTCTTTACGCACTATTTCTTTCATTTTGTTATGGTGAATTTTTTCACTCTCATTTACACCTAGGTATTTATAAGCTTCTTCTTTCTTTTTTTCTTTCTTTCTTTCTTTCTTTCTTTCTTTCTTTCTTTCTTTCTTCATGTTGCCTTACTAATTGTATCGTCCAGTCCTTTGTCGTTTCTATGTTAGTAAGCCAATAGTTGTTGTCTTGTATGACAATTCTATCTGAATAAGACCTCTTCAACCTTCTTTACGGGGTATGTATAGACTGTCTACATCAGCCTTTGGATGATGCCTCTTATGCTTAGAAAGTAGCTTTCTTGTCTTAGAATCCATTCGTCTGATGTCAATTTGGGATGGCAAGGTTATTAATGGCCATAATTCTGTTCTGAGAATTCAATTAAGTTTTTAATGGTTGTCATATCTTTCTATAATACTCTTCACGCAGTATTTCTTTCATTTTCTTATGGTGAATACTTTCAGCCTTATTTGCACCTAGGTACTTATAATCTTCTTTCTCTAAATCTTTTATTGTTACAGCAGGGTCTAAGCTAATTGAGGATGATTGTTGTAACGATCCTCGTAAAATAGTGGCTTTAGCACATTCATAATAATAGCATTACGTTCCATTATCTTCACTGAAGCATTTTACAGTTTCAAGAAGACCTCCCAGCTCACTGCCATTCTTACCATACAACTTAACCATGTAAAATCGATAGATCATTTTCTTTTGAATTATTCTATAATCAGATTCCGTTCTGTTAAGTTAGCTGGTTAATGCTATTAGCTATATACAAAATAGTAATGGGGACAAATAATCACTTAACCGACTGACTAAATATAAAAGTTGAAAACATGATTAAGGCTTCTACTCGGAATAAAGTGGGGAATCAGTTTTCAATTGTTATGAAGTAATAAACTGATCACCCACTAATTACTACTTAATAAATATGCGGGAAGACCTTCTACCCAGTCAGTCATGTCTCTTTCGAGACATGATCGCCCAAAGCGAGTATCACGTATGGCACTTAACTGACTGACTGACTAAATATAAAAGTTGAAAACATGATTAAGGCTTCTACTCGGAATAAAGTGGGGAATCAGTTTTCAAATTTTATGAAGTAATAAACTGATCACCCAGTAATTACTACTTAATAAATATGCGGGAAAATATTCTGCCCAGTCAGTCATGTCTCTTTCGAGACATGATCGTCCACGCGCGTATCACGTATGGCAATTAACTGACTGACTGGATATAATAGTTGAAAACATGATAAACGCTTCTACTGGGCATAAAGTGGGGAATCAGTTTTCAATTTTTATGAAGTAATAAACTGATTACCCACTAATTACTATTTAATAAATATGCGGGAAAACCTTCTGCCCAGTCAGTCATGTCTCTTTCGAGACATGATCGCCCAAGCGTGTATCACGTATCGCAATTAACTGACTGACTGATTGAAATAATTAAGTTAAAAGTTAGGATTTTTATCTATCTTTGGAAAGTTCTAGCTGTGTGCTTTTTTTCAGTGAACATTTAATATCCTTTTCTGTGATTCCAGCCCGTATTTATTCTGGTTTATTTCTCATCCATTCTTGCATAATCCAATCTGATTCTTTGTTATGTTCTTTAGAGCAAGCCCATATTTTTCCCAGATCTGTATAACCTTTTCCATTTTAGCGGGGACAGTCACTTCAGTTCTCTGTTTACTTATTTCCCTGTAAAATTTCTTTGCATCGGTTTTAAAGATCTTGTTCTGTCTGTAAAATCTTGATTTTTTCTCATAGCTTCATATTCTTTGAGCATTCGGTTGTGTTCTTTGCTTTATTTTTTTCTTCAGTTCATAGGACTTCATTTTCATTCCTAATATTGCATTTTCTTTCGACTCTTCTACCTTTTTAAGTTCTTTCATTTATTCCTCTTGCCAGTTCATCGAATACTGATAATTCAATTTGAAGTTGTTCAATTTTTTTCTATTTTTCTTTTTCATTGTGAATGTTCATGTGTGTGAGCCTGCCTTTTTCTACTTTGATTTTTAGTCTTTAGTTGCCGCTGTTTCTGATGCTTCATTATTATTATTATTATTATTATTATTATTATTATTATTATTATTATTATGTCATTTTTCATCATATTTCGATTTCTGCTTTGGTCTCACAACCAACCACGTCTGCGGGGAGACCTAAGGCAGGTCGTGGCGTGTTGTTATGACTCCATTTCATGTTTTTCTATCTTCCCTATCATCCCTAGCATTACATAGATAAAGTTTATTATTATTATGTCATTGTTCATCATATTTCGATTTCTGCTTTGGTCTCACTACCAACCAAATCTGCGTGGAGACCTAAGGCAGGTAGTGGCATGTTGTTATGGCTCCATTTCATGTTTTTCTATCTTCCCTATCATCTCCAGCATTACATAGATAAAGTTTTCCTTAGTGTGTGGGCTGTACTTAATAAGACAATTTTTTGTATATCTCTTAAGCTGGGGTTTCCAGGGATTCTTTCAATGTGTTGTTTTGTTCCATTTTTTATCATTCCAAGTGCACCTACTATCACTGGCACAACTCTTGTTTTCAATTTCCACATTTTTCCTATTTCAATTTCCAGGTCTTTATATTTTGACAGTTTTTCAAATTCCTTGTTTGCTATGTTACAATCCGCTGGACAAGCCATATCAATTAATAGACAAGTTTTCTCCTTCTGGTTTTTAACAATAATGTCTGGCCTGTTTGCTTCAATTTTTCTGTCTGTGTAGATGGTGTAATCCCATAGAATGGTTACATCTTCTATTTCTGAAGATGTAATTATTTGTGCTTTGGTCTCACTACCAACCAAGTCTGCGGGGAGACCTAAGGCAGGTCGTGGCGTGTTGTTATGACTCCATTTCATGTTTTTCTATCTTCCCTATCATCCCTAGCATTACATAGATAAAGTTTATTATTATTATTATTATTATTATTATTATTATTATTATTATTATTATTATTATTATTATTGTCATTTTTCATCATATTTCGATTTCTGCTTTGGTCTCACTACCAACCAAGTCTGCGGGGAGACCTAAGGCAGGTCGTGGCGTGTTGTTATGACTCCATTTCATGTTTTTCTATCTTCCCTATCATCCCTAGCATTACATAGATAAAGTTTATTATTATTATTATAATTATTATTATTATTATTATTATTATTATTATTATTATTATTATTATTATTATGTCATTTTTCATCATATTTCGATTTCTGCTTTTGGTCTCACTAACAACCAAGTCTGCGGGGAGACCTAAGGCAGGTCGTGGCGTGTTGTTATGACTCCATTTCATGCTTTTCTATCTTCCCTATCATCCCTAGCATTACATATTATTATTATTATTATTATTATTATTATTATTATTATTATTATTATTAATCGCCGTCTTCTTCGCTACCTTCGTTTTCTCTTTCTACGTCTTTTTCTTCTCCATGTTGTTATTGTTTTTATACTTCTTTTGCTTCTTCGTCGTTTTAATTCAACATCTTCATTTTCCTTTTAAAAATATAGAAAATACATGTTTGACATTAATGTACATTTTTGTTTCAGTGTTTATTTTTTTGTTTTTTGAAAAGGAGAGTTATTTAAAACTGTCACATGATTCGCGGGCATCATGTAAGCGTCTGTCTATCACTTTAAAAAAAACCTTCAAAACTCAATTTCTACTGTTAAATAGTGTAAGGTTGATGGTAGGAGAAAGTTTTTTGATATATAGTTCCTCTCTTATGGCGAGTTGCCTTTGATATTGTGATGTAAATAGTATTTTTGTATTTTCAACGAAAATTTTTCTTAAGGGTTCTTGTAAGTTATGAGTTAATAAATGTATTTTTGCACTATTATTATTACATATATGGCATATATATATATATATATACATATATATATATTAGTCATCCACATACAAGCCTGTTTCGCTGTATCACAGTTCATCAGTGTAGCTAGACGCATCCACTTGCTTCTGGCCGGGATCGAAACTCGACCAATTTGGTGTCAGGCGGAGTCGCGACTCCTTAAGCCATCGACGCATGGAATCAGAGGAGGGAAATTTTAACGTGTTGTATAGAAGCAGTGTATATACACGCCAGTCACCAAAAGAACTCAATTCATTTCTGAAGAGTCACGCATCTAGCAGAAGTGGAAAGTTTTAAAAAAATTTTTTCTCCAGAGAGCTCAATCATAATATAATAGCCATCCACATACAAGCCTGTTTCGCAGCTCATCAGTGTGGCTAGACGCACCCACTTTATTCTGACCGGGATTGAAACTCGACCAATTTGGTGTCAATCTGAGTCGCTACTCCCTAAGCCATATATATATATATATATATATATATATATATATATATATATATATATATATATATATATATATATATATATATATATATATATATATATATATATATATATATATATATATATATATCTGAACAGACTGAGATAGATAGATAGATAGATCTGAACAGACTGAGATAGATAGATAGATAGATAGATCTGAACAGACTGAGATAGATAGATAGATAGATAGATAGATAGATAGATTTAAATATAGAAAATACTGTCTTCGTCCAAAAAGCTTCTTGTCTTGAAGAAAAAGCCTGTTATAGCAATCAGCACAAGAAAGTGAATGAAATCGGAGCCAACGCGAATGTATTGCAACTGAGACGTTTGTAACATGATAGTGTTTCTCTTCATGTTGAAAATTTCCGTTAGTTGATTATTTATTAACAAGAGTTAATCTAATAGTTTAGTATAAATCTCACAGAACTCTCCTATCATTTTGTTCGTTGTCACCCCCGGGTGAAACACTAGTAGTTTGCCGTTGTAATTATTTTAATTCATTTTCAGTATTATTATTAATGTTGTTCTTGTCATTTTCTTGTTGCTGTTGCTGTTTAATTTGGTTTTCACAGAGTTGTCTAAAATCATGTCAATCTGCGACTATTATTGACATACACATATAACATACACAGCATATACATATATATTTAGGCAGCATATCTTCATTTAGACATGTTTCATTAAATAATATAGACATATAACTATATTTACAATATTCCATTATTCTATTTTTCTTCTTCTTTCTACGTATTGTGTAGACGATTTCTACATCTCTCTATACCTTGTCGCTCTTAATAACCCTTCTTTTGTTATGTCCTATTCAATTCGCGTCTTGTGAGTATTAGATTTTCCGAAATTTTATTACGTATCCTTGGATCCTCAGCTGTCTCTTCCTGATGTAAAGTATGAGTTTTCTTATCGTTTTCATATACTCCAACACCTCGTTGTTGCGTACATGCTCGGTTCATGGTATCCTCATCATCCTTCTGTAGAATCACATTTCTGCTGCCTTGATATTCTCTTTCATCCTTGAAGAGATCGTCCACCATTCGCTGCCATAGAGAAGGATAGATATCACCTAGCAGTTGAGCATTCTTTTCTTTGTTTCTAATGAGATTTTCCTGTCTCTCAATACTTTGGCTAGCTTTTTGTATTAAAAAGTGTTCAATACAATTATATTGTAGAACTTTTTAATAACTCGTTTACAAATGAAATATACATACATAGATACATACATATATATATATATTTATATATATATAATAAATTATTTTGAACATTAGTTTTTTCGATATTCGTATTTAAGTAGATATTCTGTTTTGAATTAAACAGTATTTTATATTTATATCTACCTGCCTGATTATTTATGACAAATTTTTATTACGAAATAATCATGCCGATAAATATAAATATATAATACTGTTTAATTAAAAACAGAATATCTACTTAAATATGAGCATCGATCAAAAATAATATTCAAACAAATCATTTCAAATTGTCGTTTGTTTATAACCATGTTTCGTTAATCTTCGTTAATTTCCGTAACATGATGATTATCGTAAATAATCATGCCGGTAAATATAAATATATAATACTGTTTAATTAAAAACAGAATATCTACTTAAATATGAGCATCGATCAAAAATAATGTTCAAACAAATCATTTCAAATTGAAGGCGATAATCATATAGGTCCCTCTTTTCTTTCTTTCTTTCTTTCTTTCTTTCTTTCTTTCTTTCCCTGTAATATTACTTTTAGGGTGTGCGTAGTGGTCTGGATATCAACTCGGAACGAGAAATCGGGGAGCCGAGTTCAAATTCCAGTTGAATTCGTTGCAATCATATACGCGCATATACCCTTGGGAAAGGTATTAATCCGTCTCTTCCTTCCAGTTATGGGTCAAATAAGAGGACAGATTGTGTTCTATAGCCTTGGTTGGCAACAAGTCTACTGCAGAAAGCAATGGCAACCTACTGCAGGATAATCTTCTGCCCAGTCAGTCATGTCTCTTTCGAGACATGATCGCCCAAGCGTGTATCACGTATGGCACTTAACTGACTGAATATTACTTTTGACAATTATGAATTAAACTTTTTTATTTTCGCTTCTTACATTTTTAATTTTAAATTCTAAATTTTACCTCTTAATTTATCTTTTTATTTTTATTTTTATTTTTTTTAACCTTATCACCCCGAGCAAGGCGGTAACACCACTGAAGCGCAGGGGGCTACGTAGGAGTGAAAAGATTGGAAAAGAGAAAGCCGGAGACCACATCCTAAACAAGGAACAAGAGATGAGCCTCTTCACCTGTTCAATAGACGTGGGTAGAGTGTGAACCGGGCGATAGAGTAGTCTATCTACTCTAATTGAAAAAAAAAATATTTATTTTATCTTATTGTTACTTTTATTTATGTTATAGTGGAACATCCTGCCATCCCCGAGAATAGAATGCTCTAGATTATAAGAGACGATGACGAGCAGTGCGAACAGGAAGCAAACGTCTTAGGATGACTGCTCTATAACACTATCAGCCCTCTGCCTTCGGGTAGCGGGCGCTCTCTGCTTCCAAGTAGAGAGCACAAACCCAGTCGTGGTTCCGCCGAAGGGTAGAAGCACGACTGGGGAAAAATAGACAGAAATTTTTTGGCCCGGCTATATGGCCGGGAATACCCACTATAAAATGACCATGTGTCACATCTAGCCTTGCGTGGGAAGGCTAGTAAATACCGAAGCGAAGGCATCCTCTACTTGATAGTTTATTTCGCTCCTACTCGTTGATTGCTTATTTGTATTTTATGGTTAATTGTACTGTTTTACAATAAATCCATTATATCTTATTCCTGTGTCGAGTACCATCCTTCCACTAATCTTTAAACTGATATTCCTTTTCGGGATATATCAATTTAAAATTTTAACATTTTCATTTTCCTTACATTTTTATGTACATGTATTAATTGAATATTTAAATGTTTCAAACTCATTATTTTTGCCCCATTGATTTCTTCAGTCACTTTCTCACTGACGTAATGTGGCTTCCCTCTGTCTTTTCTGCAAGTAATTTAATAAAGTACTTCCACTCATTTTTTCTATACCTAAATTTAAATTTAAATTTTAAAAAGTAAATAAATTATCTTCAAGCTTTAAAATTAGCTTTAATTGGAAGCCAACGGATTAAATTTACTAATTTCAGTAAGCAAAATACCTTGGTGTATTTTAAACCGAAATTATATTGATCGGAATCAAAATTTTCTAAAACATTTTAAAAATTTAAAAATGTCCGCCATTTTTCATCGATTGTAAACAGAAGCCAATTCTCGGTTTTAAAAATTCTTATAAAAATAAAATACACCTCACTGACACATTATTTTCTTCAAATTACCAATTTAAACTTACTTTATGTTGACTTGAAACAAGAATTACTTGCTTACTGTTTGGAAAATGTTTCAAAAAGCATTCCTCAATTACGGTGGCCTTGTTATCTTCAGCTGTCAACACCTATCAGGAGGCCATGATGAATTACTTACAGCCGCTGGCAAAAAGTATGGAAGACTAATTTGGTATAAAAAGATTTATATACGGATTTTCTTTTCATGTAAGAGACAACCCTTGAATCACGTGACCTTTTACGGCCACCCGTACAAACAAGAAACGTGAAATCAACATGCAGAAAATTAAAATGTTTTAATTATTTTACAAAAAAGGAGCACTCCTTTTTAGAGTAAGTGTTTAAATTTTTCGATTAATAAATATATTTGCCACACATTAATTAAAAAAAAACTGGGAGACCTATGAGGAGGAAATTTAAAAAAAATATATGAAAATTTTTAGAAATTAATTAATAAAAATTAAAATAAAATAATAAAAATGAAAACAATTCTTGTAGAAATTCATCACTAACGGAATTTTCTTTCTATTCAGACTATGATATAATTTTAATTTATGTTTATAAAAGCAATTAAAAGTTTTTCCAAATAAAAAGTGGCATAGATTTATTGCAATTTTGTTTTCCTAATTCGGAGCAGATTTTTTAAAAAGTGGCAGGTTTTGAAGAAAAAAAGACAGTTGATTTGCATTCCCCAATGACTCCTGAATTTAATTAAAACTATCTATATGTTCAGACCTAGTCGCATTTTTCGAGATTTCTGGAAATTAATTGGTACGCGGGTAGCATATTTAAAAAAAAATGTTTTTACCAATATTTTTTAAAATAATTCTTTCAAAACTGATTTCAGTCAATTATGAATAAGTTCTGAAATTTTCATCAAAATTATATAATTTTTGCAAGAATTTCCAAATTAATGTGTCTTTCACAGTCAAAAATATTACGCTTTGACGTAATAAAATCTAGCATCAATTTATCGCTTGTACTGATGAAAGAAAAAAACATTCTACCATTAAAAAGCCTGTTAGAACCTGTTAAAACAATTTTAAAAATTTGTAAAAATAATTAAAAAATACTTTGATCTATCCTCTTCATGATAGCATAAACATTTTGCCGAGAAAACGTTGTTTTTATTTAGTTTGAGGCCTTTTCCTTCAGACTATGCTGTTTTTTCTAGTGAAAAAGTGGAGGTACCTAAAATTGCAACTTCTCTGATGAGCTTTGTTTCATAGTTCCCTTATCACATTTATTTACTGGTGTTACTAGATCAGTAACAAGGTCCGGCCCTTTTAACGTGGAGATGTTAGATATAACCGCCTCTTCTACTCTTACAGTTTCTTTTCTCGCTCTTCTCGTTTATGGAACACTCTTCAGTTTGCTTGCTTCCCTGACAGATATAATCTCCAAAAGTTTAAATTCAACGTCCAATTCCATTTTCCTTCTCCTTCATTCACATCTTCCTCGTTATCTTTTCTTCGACCTCCCCAGTACCTTCTTTTGTATTGTCTCTCTCAGCGCTCCAGTGGCTGTCTTGCCTTGCTTGGGGTGAAACGATTATGAAAAAAAAAAACAAAAGAATAAAATAAAATAAAACACAATTTTTCAAATTTAGAAAAAAATTAAAATTAAAAACTTTTTTTTTGCCTCATTGATTTCTTCATTCACTTTCTCACCGATGTGATGTGGTTTCTCTCTGTCTTTTCTGCAATTAATTTAAGTGCAAATTCTCTGATGAGCTTTTTTTCCTTCGTTCCCCTATCACATTTATTTACTGGTGTTATTAGATCGGCAACAAGGTCTGTCCTTTTTAACGTTGAAATGTTAGATATAACCGCCTCTTCTTTTTTTTTTTTTTTTTTTTTTTTTTAATCATCTCACCCCAAGCAAGGCATTCCACTGCCACTATTGCGCATGGGGCTACATAGGGGAAGGTAAAGAGAAGGAGTGGATAGACATAGGGAATGTCAGGAGAAAGGTGATAGATGAGTAAGGATAGCAAGGATGAGGGTTAGGCAGATGGGAAGAGTGTTTGATAGAATGGGAGCAGGTTAGTGTGTTAGGAGGTGTCTATTGACCTTACATTTAAACTCCTGGAGATTGTAGCCGTCGGGGAAGCAATCGTTTGGAAGAGAATTCCACAGTTGGGAAGTGCGAGGAAAGAAACTGTTGGAGTAGAAGTTACGGCTGCATTTTATCGATTTCACTGTAAAAGGGTGGGATCTAGTTGCTAATCTAGTATCTCGTGCAAATTCGTATTTAGGGGGCACCAGTGATCTAAGTTCATCGGAGCAGAAGCCGTGAAAGTATTTATAGAAGAGACACAGCGAAGCCACGTCTCGCCGGTGGGAGAGAGACTGCAGGCGGTCTGCCAAGTCGGTATCTATCACATTACAGACCCTCCTCTGAACCTTATCGAGAAGCCCGAGGAGAACAGCAGGGGCACCCGACCAGATATGGCAGCAGTATTCAATGCACGGGCGGATGGTAGATTTGTAAATGTGCAGGATAGATTTAGACGGAAAAAACTTCCGGGCCCTACACAGAGAACCGACTTTCATAGCAGCGGATTTAGCAATGGATTCGATATAGTCATTCCATTTGAGGTCCGCTGAAAGTGTG
Source organism: Ascarosepion bandense (assembly GCA_037127315.1). Taxonomy (NCBI): domain Eukaryota; kingdom Metazoa; phylum Mollusca; class Cephalopoda; order Sepiida; family Sepiidae; genus Ascarosepion; species Ascarosepion bandense. The sequence continues at coordinate 974,247 of JBBBDQ010001287.1, read as the reverse complement.
AGACCAAGGAGGCGTAGTGTTTTACTCTCTGGGAGGCAAGCCTGGTCCATGCTAATGGGAGGTAGGTGAGATTGTCGATGATGGTTAATTGACAGTAGCTTCGTTTTAGAAGCATTAAAATTTACTAGCCATTTCTTACCCCAGTCCAATATGGATTGGAGGTCTTTTTCAATCTCGGCTGCAAGTTTAGCTTTGACGCCTACACCAGATTTTTGTTGGAGGCGAGAGTAAACTGTGGTGTCATCGGCGTACAAACCTATTTGGGTTCTTATGGAATCAGGGAGATCATTAATATATATCAGGAAGAGTGTAGGACCTAAGATGGAGCCTTGGGGGACACCTGCGTTTGTATGGTAGTTCTGAGAGGCATGTCCGTTTAATACCACTTTCATTGTGCGGTTAGAGAGGAATGACTGGATTAGTTCAAACAAATGTCCAGTTATACCATAGCTCCGCAGTTTACATAGAAGGCCAGCATGCCAAACTCTGTCGAACGCCTTAGATATATCCAATGCAACGGTTCGAGCTTCGCCATTCCTGTCGAGTGCCTGGTATATGTACTCGGTGATGGTCGTTAGCATATCAGCAGTAGACCTGGTGAAGCGGAAACCATATTGCTTGTCCGAGAGGAGCCTGTGTGCTGTGAGATGCTGAACCACCTCGGCGTTGATAATGGCTTCGAACACTTTGCCAAAGATCGGAAGAAGGCTGATAGGGCGGTAATTTGCAGGGTCAGAGGGTTCTCCAGTGTTTTTAAATATGGGAACTATAGAGGAAGATTTCCAACAGGCAGGAAAGCAGGAAGCAGATAGGCAGAGGTTGTAGAGCTTAGAAAGGATAGAGGAGAGTTCAGGGGCACATTTCTTTAAGACTATGGTTGGGATTCCGTCACCACCGCTCGCTTTGTGAGGGTCAAGTTTTAAGATTATCTTAGAGACAAGCGAAGGTGTAATGTGGACATCATTCAGTTGTGCCTCGGTTCTAGGTGAGAAATCGGGTGTAAAGACTCCAGACGAGTCCAGACTCGAATTGTTCGAGAATCTGCGGGCAAAACATTCAGCCTTATCTGCTGGGGAGGTGAGGACCTCAAATTTATTGATTAGCGGGGGTATTGTGGACTTGCTCTTGTTAAGTACTCTTTTACAGAGTCGCCAGTAGTCTTTAGAGCCGAATTTAGAGCATGCTATGCGTTGCTTCATTCTGGCAGCAAACAACATCTTAGCTTCGTTAAGTACCCTTTTACACTTATTACGAGCTGAAGTGAAAAGGCGCCTGTTTTCTTCCGACGCATAGTTACGATAAAGTCGGAAGAAATGATTCCGGTGGGCAATGGCAGCCGAACAAGCAGGTGAGAACCATGGAGACGAATGAGATTTAAGCTGGAATTTCCTAGCAGGGATGAAGGCATCAATGCCAGCCTTAACCCAGGAGGAGACCTCGGATGCACATTCTTCGATGGGAAGACTAAAGACGTTGTTCCAAGGGATGTCACAGAGGAAGTCTCGGAACGAATCCCAGTCTGCTCTTTGATAGCAGTATGATATTCTACTTGTCTGTGTTTCATGGGTCGGGCGGGAGTGGAGTGAAATATTGACGGACACTACAGTGTGGTCAGAGTTTCCAAGAGGGCAGAGTTGTCTGGTAGTGCAAGAGTCTGGGATGGAAGTGAAGCAGAGGTCTAGAAGTGAGTTGCTTCCGTTAGGGTTGTCGGAGAAACGCGTGGGGAAGTCCACTACTTGCGTAAGGGATTGGGTGATTGAAAAGTTCATGGTGTGGACACCAGCAGGGTCAGTGACAGCGTTCTTCAGCCACTTGGTGTGGTGGGCGTTAAAGTCACCAAACACGAATACATGGGCAGAGGGATGGGTAGAAATGGCTTTGTCAATATTGTCAGAAATGATGTCAAGTAACGAACAGTCAGGGGAGGAAGGAGAGCGGTACAGAAAGAAGAGATAGCTAATCGAGCTGAGAAGTGAGAGGCGGAAGCACATGAAAGAATGATCTAGGGATTCAAAAGATGACACCCTAGCTAAAGGAAGGTGTTCGCTGACATAGACACCAAGCCCATGCATATGAACATTGGAGTCCTTCCTGAAGAGGGGAAGGTAGCCAGGAACGCAGAACTCAGATGAGGGGATAGAAGGGTTAAGATTAGTTTCACATAGGGCTAATATATCAGGTGAGTTATTATGGAGGAAAGAATCTACGCTGGGGAAGTTGGTGCGGATGCCGCGAATGTTAGTGAAAGAGATGCAGACAGGTTTGGGCGTTTTCAAATGAGCTGGTTTAGTTTTGTTATTATGTTTGCTTTTTTCCATAGTAATTCAGTGAAGGAGTGGTCTTAGAATAGAATCAGTCGGTCAATCATTTGCAACTTGTGAAGGATGGAGACTGGCGCGGCCTACAACATAATGTGGCCTCGGGGTTGCCCACCGAACATTCATGCAGGGACGCCCGTCCATGCGCGATATGGCACTACAAGAACCCCGGTATTATTCAACTGTTGATCAGAGCAGCCTCTCAAGACGCTACGCAAGAGTTCGGGCTCCTAACTACCAGTCGGAAGCAGCAACCAGGAAACTGCCAACCCGGTACCCTCAGAATGTAAAGACGTTGCCACCATACTCCGTAACTGCAAAGAGCTTCCAGCTGAACTAACACCAAGACCAGAGAAAGGGGATGAACCGGAAACCCCTTCCTAAACAAGAAACAAGGTGATCACCTCTAAACTCATTCAAAAGAAGGGGGTGGAGTGTGAGACCGGGCGATAGTAGAAACTATCTACTCCAATTAAAAAAAAAAAAAAAAAAAAAAAAAAAAAAAAGGAAAAAGTGACTGAGGCTTACAAAGTTTTAACTTAGTAAAAGTCGAAAATACCCTTGAATAGCAAAATTATTTACACAAATTAAGTGACGAAAAAAAAAAAACAAAAAACAAAGACGGCCAAAAGACGAAATAAATAAATAAAATAATCTTCTACTCTGACGGTTTCTTTTCTCACTCTTCTCGTTTATAGAACTCTCTTCTGTTTGCTTGCTTCCCTGATAGCTATAATCTCCAAAAGTTTAAATTCAGTGTCAATTTACATTTTCTTTCTCCTTCATTCACATCTTCCTCTTTATCTTTTCTTTGACATCCCCAGTACCTTTTTTGTATTGTCTCTCTCAGCGTTCCAGTGGCGGTCTTGTTTTGCTTGGGATGAAAAGATTATAAAAAAAAAAGAATAAAATAAAATAAAATAAAAATCAATTTTTCAAATTTCGAAAAATATTAATTTTATTCTATGCAAGGCAATAAGGCTACTAAGACGAAAGGGTTACTGTGTATTTAGACAATATAAGAAAAAATAATTAACGACTGACATTTCATTTGAATGTGTGTTTTTGAAGATAAAAGTTGACTGTAAAGTACAAAGCTGGAAAAGAATTCCACGAGCAAGAAGTGCGATTGAAGACACGGTTCGCATAGAACTTACGGTTGCATATAACTAACTCAACTGTAAATTTGTGGAACCTGGTCGCCAGTCTTCAGGACGTAAACGATCAAGGCCTTCCACATATCCTCATCTCTTGTAGATCTTAAACACTATTTACCCCTCCCACAACCTGCTCTGCCAGTTATTTGCTGAAACCCATCATGTATATCTTGCATTGCTTTCACCTGTCTTTCCCTTTATCTACCCTGTGAGTATCAGATTCTCCAACCCCTCTGTTGTAGAGGAATATCCTATTTTACCACGGAATGGATATGTTCCGGTCTATAAAAGACGGTGACTAGAGCGAACTAGCAGCATACGTCACTAGACAGAAGCATTCTTCACTAGACGGACGGATGAATCAATCTATCATTAGTGAAAATGTAGTGGAAGACTCAGAAATATGTGCATTTTCTATAGATAAAATATTATCTGATTTAATGAAAACTGACTTTTATATATACAGAGTGACCAGAAATATGTGCAGAGTGACTCAGAAATATGTGCATTTTCTAGAGATAAAATATTATCTGATTTAATGAAAACTGACTTTTATATATACAGAGTGACCAGAAATATGTGCAGAGTGACTCAGAAATATGTGCATTTTCTAGAGATAAAATATTATCTGATTTAATGAAAACTGACTTTTATATATACAGAGTGACCAGAAATATGTGCAGAGTGACTCAGAAATATGTGCATTTTCTAGAGATAAAATATTTTCTGATTTAATGAAAACTGACTTTTGTATATACAGATTGACCAGAAATATGTGCAGAGTGACTCAGAAATATGTGCATATTCTATAAATAAAATATTTTCTGATTTAATGAAAACTGACTTTTGTATATACAGATTGACCAGAAATATGTGCAGAGTTACTCAGAAATATGTGCATTTTCTAGAGATAAAATATTTTCTGATTTAATGAAAACTGACTTTTGTATATACAGATTGACCAGAAATATGTGCAGAGTGACTCAGAAATATGTGCATTTTCTAGAGATAAAATATTTTCTGATTTAATGAAAACTGACTTTTGTATATACAGATTGACCAGAAATATGTGCAGAGTGACTCAGAAATATGTGCATATTCTATAAATAAAATATTTTCTGATTTAATGAAAACTGACTTTTGTATATACAGAGTGACCAGAAATATGTGCAGAGTTACTCAGAAATATGTGCATATTCTATAAATAAAATATTTCCTGATTTAATGAAAACTGACTTTTGTATATACAGAGTGACCAGAAATATGTGCAGAGTGAATCAGAAATATGTACATTTTCTATAGATAAAATACTATCTGATTTAATGAAAACTGACTTATGTCAAACTTTTGTATATACAGAGTGACCAGAAAAAGAAAAAAAAAACATAGCCCATAACTACTGTAATAAATTCTACAACGGTCCGGTTACTTTCACGAAACTTAGTGGATTTACACTTCAGTCTGTGTACAATAATTCCCCAAAGTTTTAGTTAAACTAGTCTCTTTGCATGAAAGTCACGTCTTTTTTCTCCAAAATAGGCTCCAAATGGGCTCTGCAGTGTTGAAGACAAACTTGTAAATGTTGCACAAAATTATCAATTACTCAGACCCATTCCTATTTGAGGTTTTTCCTGATTTTTGCTCTGACTGCTGTCTTCAGTTCACTAATCGTTTACGTGTTGTTCTGGTACACATTATTCTTGAGATACCCCACAAATAAAAATCCTTTCAGGGGTTCAAGTCCGGTAAGTGCCGTGCCTACTCAACATCACACTTCCTGCTCAGCAGTCTCTTCTGAAATCGTACTCTCACCCAGGCTTGAGAGTCATTTGATGGTTTCGTCTTTCTGGAACCACTGTTAAATACTGGGACGACGCAGAGGGATAGCCCTCTGTGTCGTCCCATTAATTAACAGTTTTATTAAAAAAATTGTTAGATCTGTTTTTTTCGTCACCCTGTACATAGCAGTACAACTCATGGATAGTTAAGTCGGCTGATTTTACAATACGTCAACACTTGTTGGGCTAATTAACAAAGATAATTAGTATGCTACGGTCAGTAAGAATTGAAATCGTTAGTCAATGACCTACCAACACTATCCATTAGCCTACACCGAGTAACCGTAAAATATTCTATGAAAGTTCACAAATTCTCACGATAATCAGAGGAGAAACTATGTATTCAACTCAGAGAAATGTATTTTCTTTCTAAAATTCACCCTGTACATAGCTATGGATTCAACTCAGAGAAATGTATTTTCTTTCTAAAATTCACCCTGTACATAGCTATGGATTCAACTCAGAGAAATGTATTTTCTTTCTAAAATTCACCCTGTACATAGCTATGGATTCAACTCAGAGAAATGTATTTTCTTTCTAAAATTCACCCTGTACATAGCTATGGATTCAACTCAGAGAAATGTATTTTCTTTCTAAAATTCACCCTGTACATAGCTATGGATTCAACTCAGAGAAATGTATTTTCTTTCTAAAATTCACCCTGTACATAGCTATGTATTCAACTCAGAGAAACGTGTTTTCTTTCTAAAATTCACACTGTACATAGCTTTGTATTCAACTCAGAGAAATGTATTTTCTTTCTAAAATTCACCCTGTACATAGCTATGTATTCAACTCAGAGAAACGTGTTTTCTTTCTAAAATTCACACTGTACATAGCTTTGTATTCAACTCAGAGAAATGTATTTTCTTTCTAAAATTCACCCTGTACATAGCTATGTATTCAACTCAGAGAAATGTATTTTCTTTCTAAAATTCACCCTGTACATAGCTATGTATTCAACTCAGAGAAACGTGTTTTCTTTCTAAAATTCACACTGTACATAGCTATGGATTCAACTCAGAGAAATGTATTTTCTTTCTAAAATTCACCCTGTACATAGCTATGTATTCAACTCAGAGAAATGTATTTTTTTCTAAAATTCACCCTGTACATAGCTATGGATTCAACTCAGAGAAATGTATTTTCTTTCTAAAATTCACACTGTACATAGCTATGGATTCAACTCAGAGAAATGTATTTTCTTTCTAAAATTCACCCTGTACATAGCTATGTATTCAACTCAGAGAAATGTATTTTTTTCTAAAATTCACACTGTACATAGCTTTGTATTCAACTCAGAGAAATGTATTTTCTTTCTAAAATTCACCCTGTACATAGCTATGGATTCAACTCAGAGAAATGTATTTTCTTTCTAAAATTCACCCTGTACATAGCTATGGATTCAACTCAGAGAAATGTATTTTCTTTCTAAAATTCACCCTGTACATAGCTATGTATTCAACTCAGAGATATGTATTTTCTTTCCTAAAATTCACCCTGTACATAGCTATGGATTCAACTCAGAGAAATGTATTTTCTTTCTAAAATTCACCCTGTACATAGCTATGGATTCAACTCAGAGAAATGTATTTTCTTTCTAAAATTCACCCTGTACATAGCTATGTATTCAACTCAGAGAAACGTGTTTTCTTTCTAAAATTCACACTGTACATAGCTATGTATTCAACTCAGAGAAATGTATTTTTTTCTAAAATTCACCCTGTACATAGCTATGGATTCAACTCAGAGAAATGTATTTTCTTTCTAAAATTCACCCTGTACATAGCTATGGATTCAACTCAGAGAAATGTATTTTCTTTCTAAAATTCACCCTGTACATAGCTATGGATTCAACTCAGAGAAATGTATTTTCTTTCTAAAATTCACCCTGTACATAGCTATGTATTCAACTCAGAGAAACGTGTTTTCTTTCTAAAATTCACACTGTACATAGCTTTGTATTCAACTCAGAGAAATGTATTTTCTTTCTAAAATTCACCCTGTACATAGCCATGTATTCAACTCAGGGAAATGTATTTTTTTTAAAGATTCGCCCTGTACATAGCTATGTATTCAACTCAGAGAAATGTATTTTCTTTCTAAAATTCACCCTGTACATAGCTATGTATTCAACTCAGAGAAATGTATTTTCTTTCTAAAATTCACCCTGTACATAGCTATGTATTCAACTCAGAGAAACGTGTTTTCTTTCTAAAATTCACACTGTACATAGCTATGGATTCAACTCAGAGAAATGTATTTTCTTTCTAAAATTCACCCTGTACATAGCTATGTATTCAACTCAGAGAAATGTATTTTTTTCTAAAATTCACCCTGTACATAGCTATGGATTCAACTCAGAGAAATGTATTTTCTTTCTAAAATTCACACTGTACATAGCTATGGATTCAACTCAGAGAAATGTATTTTTCTTTCTAAAATTCACCCTGTACATAGCTATGTATTCAACTCAGAGAAATGTATTTTTTTCTAAAATTCACACTGTACATAGCTTTGTATTCAACTCAGAGAAATGTATTTTCTTTCTAAAATTCACCCTGTACATAGCTATGGATTCAACTCAGAGAAATGTATTTTCTTTCTAAAATTCACCCTGTACATAGCTATGGATTCAACTCAGAGAAATGTATTTTCTTTCTAAAATTCACCCTGTACATAGCTATGTATTCAACTCAGAGATATGTATTTTCTTTCTAAAATTCACCCTGTACATAGCTATGGATTCAACTCAGAGAAATGTATTTTCTTTCTAAAATTCACCCTGTACATAGCTATGGATTCAACTCAGAGAAATGTATTTTCTTTCTAAAATTCACCCTGTACATAGCTATGTATTCAACTCAGAGAAACGTGTTTTCTTTCTAAAATTCACACTGTACATAGCTATGTATTCAACTCAGAGAAATGTATTTTTTTCTAAAATTCACCCTGTACATAGCTATGGATTCAACTCAGAGAAATGTATTTTCTTTCTAAAATTCACCCTGTACATAGCTATGGATTCAACTCAGAGAAATGTATTTTCTTTCTAAAATTCACCCTGTACATAGCTATGGATTCAACTCAGAGAAATGTATTTTCTTTCTAAAATTCACCCTGTACATAGCTATGTATTCAACTCAGAGAAACGTGTTTTCTTTCTAAAATTCACACTGTACATAGCTTTGTATTCAACTCAGAGAAATGTATTTTCTTTCTAAAATTCACCCTGTACATAGCCATGTATTCAACTCAGGGAAATGTATTTTTTTTAAAGATTCGCCCTGTACATAGCTATGTATTCAACTCAGAGAAATGTATTTTCTTTCTAAAATTCACCCTGTACATAGCTATGGATTCAACTCAGAGAAATGAATTTTCTTTCTAAAATTCGCCCTGTACATAGCTATGTATTCAACTCAGAGAAATGTTTTTTTTTTCTAAAATTCGCCCTGTACATAGCTATGTATTTAATTCAGAGAAATAATTTTTTTTTCTAAAATTCACCCTGTACATAGTAGTACACTTCTTGGATAGTTAGACCGGCTAATTTTAGAATACGTCAACACTTGTTGGGCTAACTGACAAAGAAAATTAGTATGCTACAGTCAATAAGGATTGAAATCATTAGTCAGTGACTGTAACTAACCAACACTATCCATTAGCCTACACCGAGTAACCGTAAAACATTCTATGAAAGTTCACAAATTCTCACGATAATCAGAGGAGAAACTCAGAGAAATGTATTTTCTTTCTAAAATGTTTCGTACTTTTTTCAGAGCCGAAAGCTTACTGGCCACACGATTAACGAGTATACTTGTGGCGTTTGTTGGTCCTGACGAAGAACGAAGAATTGGGCAGATGAACCGACAATCCGAGGTCAGTAAATCTGTTCTCTCGTTTGTTGACGAGCGCCCCTTATTCTGCGATGCCTCAGGATTAGCTAAAGTTCGCTAACCAAAGGTTCTAGATAATTATTCGAAACGAGGAATCTTTTTAACTAGCGGCCAACGAAGACAAGGAATATGATACGGCGTACAAGTGCCCCGAAGTAGAGTTTTCAAGATGCTGCTGCACTGGAAAGAACCGAGAAGGCGAGATTTCATCCATTGTCCCTTGTGCGCGTGCGTACGGGTCGGCGTCCAGCCCGCAGAGCATATTCCGTAAGTCGGTCTGATGGATTGACGCCATTCTCGGATGGTTGGCCGGCTGACGCCATCTCCTTTTTGCAGCGTCCTTCTTCAACCTCTCCTCCCACTACCACCACCGGAAGGAACTCTTCGTTTCGACCACGTGACAAAATCTCGCCGATTGCGAGACTGCGGGCCAGTAGCACCTGCCATCATTAATCAGACGAAACCATACGATTAAGCTGACACCGAAAGCTACTATGCGTTGAGAGTGTCATCAATATGAAGACTTGAGTGGACAGAAGAACGGGGTTGTGTAGCTGTGGATGGCGCGTGTGCGGAGTATCCCTGGGGATGTCCAGCGGACCGCTCGGTTGTTGATAACGCATCGTACCATTTTGCTGAGGCAAAGTGGCAGGGTTAGGGAAGAAGGAAGAAAAAGGGGAAAAGAGAGAAAGAACGGGACAGAATTGAATTAGAAGAGAAGATATCCTGAGAAAGAGAGAGAGAGAGAGAGAGAGAGAAAGAGAAAGAGAAAGAAAGAGAGATAAGAAAAGCCCATACTCTTTACATAAAGTTTACTGAAACTAAAATATTGTTTTTCTAGAAATATAAAAAGCGAATATAATATAAACGGATTATTATTGGATAATGAAATTTTTTTTTTGAAATATAACTTATCTCATCGATTTAAGAGGTTTTATTTGATAAGTCCACCTCAAAATTAAACTATATTGATATTGTAATATCAAAGGTGTCCCTATATCTAAGATATTCTGTCTATCAAGAGCCACTCGTACAGAGCAGTCGTACTAAATTCCCACAAAGGCAGCAAATATGTAAAATTACGCATCAATTCAGTCAGTTAAGTCCCATACGTGATGCACGCTTGAGCGATCATGTCCCGAAAGAGGCATGACTGACTGGGTAGAATATTATCCCGCAGTAGGTTGCCATTGCTTTCTGCGGTAGACTGGTTGCCGACCAAGGCTATAGAACCCAATCTGTCCTGTTATTTAACCTATAACTGGAAGGAATAGACGGATTTATACCGGATTAATACCTTTCCCAAGGGTATTTGCGCGTCAGTGAATGCAATGAATTCAGCTGGAATTCGAACTCGGCTCCCCGATTTCTCGTTCCGAGTCGATATCCAATGCACCACAACGTACATCAAAATTTACAAGCATACATTGGACACACATACCCACACAGAGAAAAATACGCACAAGCAGTTCACCCGATGGAAAAAATAGATAGATAGAAAAACGATTACTGGTGACGTAACAAGTTTCAATTTAGGTCGGTTATTATTAATTGGATTGTGTAATGAATTAAAAAAAAAGTACGGAATACAAATATTTACTTTAATTTGACTCAGTGAATATGGTGTCTGTATATATTAGTAAGGTCATAATTGTATCTTATTTTTCAAACACGGTCAACGCATTGTGAGCGTATTCATAGTTGATACGTTTACGTGTTGGATTTTTGTTTGTTATTAATAATGATTCCATTATTTTTAGTCTTTTTCTTCACATGCGGATAGCAAATGAAACACGTGTACTCACAAAAAATAACGTTGATAGTGATGAGACATAGTGTCAGATAAAAACTCTCTTTAATATATATATATATATAATGGCGGTTTTCCTCTCAGGGGACCTAGGTTCGAATGTGTACTCACAAAAAATAACGTTTATAGTGATGAGAGATATTGTCAGATACAAACACTCTTTAATATATATATATATATATATATATATATATATATATATATATATATATTAATTCAGATACTTCAATCCAAGGGAAAAAAGCAGGAAGGTAAATTCCCAAAAACCCGATCCTAATTAATATTAAAAATTTTATTTTAATATTAAAAAATGATACAGTAAGAGAGCTCCATGTAATAAAATATTACAGAGCAAATATATATGAAAAATTTTGAATTAATCCTTTTTTAATATATATATATATATATATATATATATATATATATATATATATAATGGCGGTTTTCCTCTATATTAAAGAGAATATGTACTCACAATATATTTTTGTGAGTACACATTCGAACCTACATCCCCTAGAGGCAAACCACCATCACACACACACACACACACACACACATATATATATATATATATATATATATATATATATATATATACGTGTGTGTGTGCGCGTGTGTGTGTGTGTGTATATATAATGGCGGTTTTTCCTCCACATCGATATATATATATATGTGTGTGTGTGTATTTATAATGGCGGTTTGCAATATGCATCTGATGATCACGTAGTGCATGAAAATCCGAGTAGTGATTTAAACGTAGGATATATATATATATATATATATATATATATATATAAACTTATTTATAAATGGAACTTTGTCTGTGTGTGTTCTCGTTACCTATATACTCCGAAACGGGTGAAACGATTTCCTTGAAAATTTACACAGTTGTACTATAAGCGTCTTCGAGTGTTCTTAGCTAGGCTTTGTGTCGAGGTACCCCCGATAAATCGATAATCGAAAAAATCGGGTTATAGAAGAAGCCTGATTTTAATCAAATTTGATACACTCATAGACAAAGACATAAGAAACGATATTCAGAAGTTTCAAGGTTGCAGTTCTTACAATAGTGCAGAAAATCGATAATATATATATATATATATATATATATGAATGGCAAGATGTTTGTGTGTGTCTGTTTATCTGCCTGTATGTCCTTTATACAAATCCACAATTTTTATCCGATTCTAACCAAACTTCACACAAATATTTTTTAGGCTGAGTCTGAGCTCCAGAATCATGGATTAGTTTTAAAGCTTTCATTAAACGCGAGCAACGCCGGGCTATACTGTTAGTATATATATATATATATATATATATATATATATATATATATATGTGTGTGTGTGTGTGTGTGTGTGTGTGTGTGTGTGTGTGTTTCGAACTTATTTGTTTAAATGTTATTTTTCACCAATAAAAATAGCAGAATCTATTAAAATATAACTATACAATAACACATAATTTTCAAACAAATAAATTAGAAATATATCAGTTAAATGACCAAAAAAATACATTTATATTGTGCGATAGGTAAATTATCGCCATTTTATCGTTTTAATTTTGTGCATGCAATTTGGTTGATTTTGTTTTTGTGGAATATGCAGTATAGCTGGGTCAGTTGGACACCATCTGTGCGAAAAATAGCACCATGACGCATTTTAATTTTGGAAGCGGCATTCTGTACTGCTTGTCATTCACACCCGAATTTCAAAGAAAAACATATGTCAGTCTGAGGATAATGCAGAGAAATCAAAAAGAGTTGGTTGATTCTAATGGTGATTACGAAGGTACTGCAGGTGAGAATATTTCTTGGTGGGGTTCTCAGAGACTTAATTCGAAGGCCTACATCAAATTCTTTTAGGAGGTAATGTTGATCTTGTTCAAATAAGTTGTTATTTAGAGAACTTATGGCAGGCAACAGGATCCTGCACCATGTCACACAAGCAAAAGAATACAATCATAGCTTTCAGTTATTTTCTGTGGTCACACCAATTCTTACATCTGGCCTCCTAACTGTCCAGATTGCAACAAAATTGATTATTATATGTAGGGTTCAGTTGAGGGAGAGAGCATTAAATCTCCTTGTATCAGCAAAAAGGAACTAAAGACAAAAATTATGACAGCGTTCAACAAATAAATCAAAGAGACCGTCCAGAATAGATACAGGTGGCAGAACTATGCTGCGGATATCACGAATCGAGCATGTGAGCAATGATGAGGTTTTAGATAGGATGGAAACGAAAAGAAAATTAATATTGAGCACAGGAAAAGACAGCTGAGGTTCTTGGGACATGTAATGAGGCACAAAGGCTTGGAGAATCTGGTACTCACAAGTCTGAGAACTGCGGATAACACGAATCGAGTATGTGAGCAATGATGAGGTTTTAGATAGGATGGAAACGAAAAGAAAATTAATATTGAGCACAGGAAAAGACAGCTGAGGTTCTTGGGACATGTAATGAGGCACAAAAGCTTGGAGAATCTGGTACTCACAAGGCTGAGAACTGCGGATATCACGAATCAAGTATGTGAGCAATGATGAGGTTTTAGATAGGATGGAAACGAAAAGAAAATTAATATTGAGCACAGGAAAAGACAGCTGAGGTTCTTGGAACATGTGATGAGGAAGGAAAGCTTGGAGAATCTGGTACTCACAAGTCTGAGAACTGCGGATATCACGAATCAAGTATGTGAGCAATGATGAGGTTTTAGATAGGATGGAAACGAAAAGAAAATGAATATTGAGCACAGGAAAAGACAGCTGAGGTCATTGGGATATCATCATCAGTGCGTATCCACTACCAGGAATCAAACCCAGACAGTTTTGGTTATGAGGCTGATGTTATACCAACTGCACCACGGGCCCTGGTGACGAAGAGGTGATGAATTAAACTCGATGAAGTGCGCCGCTCCTCACGAATTCCGTGGTGGAACTAATCCAAGCTCCTTTGCCCATATGATAGTGCCTCCCCAAGCAACGACTTCCGCAACCAAGCCGCTAAATCCATAGCGTGTTTCGGTTGCGGAAGTCGTTGCTTGGGAGGAGCATATCCCATGGGCAAAGGAAGCTGGATTAGTTCCACCACGGAATTCGTGAGGAGCGGCGCACTTCATCGAGCTTAATTCGTCACCTCTTCGTCACCAGGGCCCGTGGTGCAGTTGGTATAATATCAGCCTCATAATAACCAAAAACTGTCTGGGTTTGGATTCCTGGTAGTGGATGCGCACTGATGATGAGTCCCAAACATAGGACGAAACGGCCGTCCAGTGCTTTCTGCATTCTGTTGAGGTCGAATATATAGCTCGATGATTTACTTAATAATATATATATATATATATATATATATATATATATATTGAATGCGTTGGAAAATTGTAATCGAAATTGCACAATAATAAAAATAACAATAACATTCATTTTAACAGGTATATTTGCTAAAATTATGCAAAAATAGTTTTAATAATTTGAGAGTAAATTTAATCGATATCATCATCATTAGCTTTAACTACAGTCTCTAACCGACTTCGGAATCTTCTGCAACTATTACGAACCGCCTCCTTGTTTAAGTTGATGAATGCTGTAATCATTCTTGCCCTCAGTTCATCTTTTGTAATAGAAGGGATTTTGATGGTTCCTCACTCAACTGCGTCCCACACATCATAATCAAGGTGGTCGCAGTCTGGAGAGTTAGGTGGCCAGATGCAAGGGGTAATGTGGTCGCAGAAATTGTCTGACAATCATGACTGGATTCCTCTGCTTGGCTCCCCTTTTTGTGGGGCTGTATTATGGACTCTCTCGTCGATTTCGACGTATGAGTGTCTAACTCAGTTACACTGCCACACAAAGAATTGTTTTGCGTGTGGAAGGCTTGTGTAGCACCATCTACACTTTTTGGAAATGCTGATAACAAATAATCGGTGCAGAACTTCGCCACAGATCGCATGAACAGCAGATATCAGTTATTTAACCCATAACTGGGTTACACACACACACACACACACACACACACACACACACACACATATATATATATATATATATATATATATATGCCAATAAATACTAAAAATAGTACGAAATTCATCATTTTTTTAACATGGGATAGCCTAATAATTATATATATATATATGTGTGTGTGTGTGTGTGTGTGTGTCTGTCTGTCTGTCTGTGTCTGTGTGTTTATTTGTGTGCACATCAATGTTGAATCGTTAATATTTTTTTCTGATAAGCTGATATTTCTCGGTAGCGATGAAAGAAGAAATATTTTGACTTATGCTCAAAACCCATTTAGAAACCTGGTTTGGAGATGAGGGTCTCTCTCAGTATTTTTCTCTTTCTTTCTCGCTATCTCTCTCTTTCTCTCTCTTTCTCTTTGTCTGTCTCTCTCTTTCCCCCCCTCTCTCTCTATTTATCTATCTACCTGGTTAATATATTGGCTGCAAGATTCTCTTATTCTATTTAGCTTCTGGCCGCTGAATGAAAGTCACTGAAAAACGTCAAAACTTTTAATTTGTTTTCTTTATTATTATAGTTTAAATTTTTTTTTTTTGCTATACTTCAAATCAGATTTTACTTTACTCACACAAATATTCTGATTTGAAACTGATCTCTTTGTGATCTTGTGGGCTTTTTTATTGCACCACTGGCTTTATGATAAGAAGAATTCGATTTTTGATGATGTCTTTCTACTGAAACATTTCGAATGGTTTAAATACTCCCTTCATTCTCTATATAAATATTCGATAGTCTGTATTCTTACCAATTTTTTAAAAGTACGATATAGAAGGTACAATCTATTTTTTGTTCAGTAATAGATCTTATAGACTTATAGTAGCTTAAAGCTTATTAATAACCAATATATATATATATATATATATATATATATATATATATATATATATATATATATATACGAAAATCTAAGGGTGAGCCAACAACCTACTACGATTTCGCTTAACAGCTCGTCAGGGAAAATTGGCCAATTTTCCCTGATGAGCTGTTAAGCGAAACCGTGGTAGGTTGTTGGCTCTCCCTTAGATTTTCGTTCTTGTTTGCTCTACTTTCGCGTTGGGTACATCTTGAACTCTGCTTTCGTATTGAGCTCGTTATTGTTAAGGTTTTCGTATTGGTTTTTTTTTTCTTTCTCACGAATGCTTGACTTTTTGTTCAAGTATTTCGTTTGTTTCTTTTTTTCTTCTCCTTCTTTTCCCTCTGGGTTCGTTGCCGGTGGGTTTCAAGACGTTCTTAGTTGTAGTTTAATTATTGATAATCTTGACAGAATTAGTTTTGTCGATATTGGTATTATATATATATATATATATATATATATATATATATATATATATATATATACTACCGGCCATAACTATTAGGCCACCCCAGTTTTTTTTTAAAGAAATGATGTATTTCATACTATTTTTAGTATTTATTGCCAAATGAAAATAGAATTGTTCATTTATTATTACTTTTCAAAATTTAAGAAGGTAATGAAGCAAAGATGAAATTGTAATATAGGTAATTATTAAATATTTATGAAATTGTAATATAGGTAATTATTAAATATTTATAAATTCATTTGATGCACAAGTTATTCTGCAATATTAACAAAAGAATCCGTCTGTTTTAATTTACAATTATTCACATGGCAATAAATACTAAAAAATAGTACGAAATTCATCATTTTTTTAACATGGGGGTGGCCTAATAATTATTGCCGGTAGTGTATATATGTTGACCAAAAATATTCTTTTGGATATTGGTTTCATTAAAAATCACAGACAAGTTATTATCATTAAGTTTTTTAATATAATTTTTCGTGTATTCATATATTTTTTTTATTTTCGGAACTCAAATGATATTTCTTCCATCGGATCTCATTTAAACGCACATTGTGATCTTCCAGGATCTATCCGTGATATAATTGTTGATACATACATAATAGCATCATCCACATGCAAAAGACGATTAAAAATTATGGCGGCATTAGTAGCACAAAAATAAAGATTCTACAGTTAATGACATCAATTATGAAACTATGTAACAACATACACATACACAAGACTATATGCATCGGCTTTCCATACGTTTATTTATAAGTAAAATAAAATTAATTCTTGATAATGACTAAAAGTATTGATGAAAGGGCTCAAAAGTACAAAACCTTTAGAAAATTCTTATATTGAGTTCCGAAAAGAAAAAATATATAGGAACACATGAAAAATGAAAAAGTATATAAAAAAAAACTAATTATAATACCTTGTCTGTCATTTTAATGAAACCCGTATAAAAGAGAGATTGTTGCCCAAATACATTATATATATATATATATATATATATATATAATCGGAGTCTAGCCGTACTGATGAGTTGTGATACAGCAAAACAGATCTGTCTGCAGATGACTATTTACGCTCTCACACTCTGAAATGGTAGACTTTGAAAAACAGTAGCTACTCTGGCATCTACGCATCGTTTATTCCGTAATGAATTAGTCCACTCTGGCTATTGGCGTGTATAATGATACTGTATACGCTAAAAAGCCTGCCTTCTTATACATACATATATATATATATACATATATATATATATATATACATATATATATATATATACATATATATATACATATACATATACATATATATATATATATATATATATATATATATATATATATATAAATATATGAATTGAGTTCTTTCGGTGACTGGCGTGTGTATACACTGCTTATATATAACAGGTTAAAATTTCTCTTTTCATTCCATGCGCCTATGTCTTAGTGGGTAGCGAGTGCGACTGCGACTGACACCAAATCGGTCGTGTTTCGATCCCGGCCAGAAGCAAGTGGATGTGTCTAATCACACTGATGAGCTGCGATACAGGTTTCTATGTGGATGACTAATATATTGTAACATTCTTATTACAATTGTTTTTAAATCATTTTATCACTACACAAAAAATTTAATGTTTCTGAACTGTTTATTTCTTCTTCAGGTGTTATTTTAAATAATGAAAATGATTTATTTTTGAAGAGCAGAAAATGAATTCATGGTTACTTAAAAAGTTAAGGAGAGAGTGGATGAAGAAAGTTAAACGATATGATTGTGGGTGTGCCTAGATTACAGTTTTTTTTACTGATTTGTCTCATTTCTGGGCTGGTAGAGTTGGCGTTGCTGGAAGGAAGATTTGTCTCAAAATTCGGTTTATGGTCTTTAATAGTTATTTAAAGACCATAAACCGAATTTAGAGACCAAACTAGAATCGTTAACTCTGCCAGGCCAGAAATGAGAAAAATCGGTAAAATTATTCTGAAAAGGATAAAAATAAACCAAACTAAACAGACTCTTGGAATAAAATAGACCAATACAACTGATGTCATCATTTGGTTTTGCAATATTAATGAAAAAAAAAAGCAATTGTTTTTAACCCAATAGAACATAGCTGATTTTGATCCCTCTATTTCTAATATAAAGCTCTTCTTAGTATTGAGCACTTTTTTTATAAAAGTAAATGCAACAACAGTAGGTTTTAACCGATCTGTTCTTTCCCTATCTTATATATATATATATATATATATATATATATATATATATATATATATATATATATAAATATATATATATAACGGAAATTAACGAATTTTAACGAAACCTGGTTATAAACAACCAACAATTTGAAATGAATTTTTTTGACATTATCTTTTATCGATACTCGTATTTAAGTAGATATTCTGTTATTTATTAAACATTAAAAATAATGTTCGAACAATTCATTTCAAATTGTCGGTTGTTTATAACTAAGTTTCGTTAAAATTCGTTAATTTCCGTCACATGTTTACATTTGGTGACATTACGATACATTTCAGAGCAGATATGGTTGTTGCAATGAATCGAAAATTGTGTTATATAGGCTTGATTAAAACCTCGTTTAGACTGCCGAATGACACACATTTTCGTAATAAAAATGTATCATAAATAATCAGGCCAGTAGATATAAATATATAATACTGTTTAATTAAAAAACCAGAAAATCTACTGAAATACGAGTATCGATAAAAAAAAATGTTCAAACAATTCATTTCATATATATATATATATATATATATATATATATATATATATATATATATATATAATTTGGTTACGGTCATGTCACGTTGAATACACCGGTTCTCATCTCGATCACCGAATTTAAGCAACGTTGAGCCTGGTCAGTACTTAGATGGGTGACCGCTTTGGAAGCGGTTGTTGATGGATGTGCGTTGTGGTGCAGTGGATGTCGGCCCGGAAAAGTAAATCGGTGAGCCGAGTTCGAATTCCAGTCGAACGCTCTGCATTCGCTTACGCACTGGTACCCCTGGGAAATGTATTAATACGTCCCTTCCCTCCAGTTATGGGTTAAATATCTGAGGTCTGCTGTTCATGTGATCTGTGGCAAACTTCTGCACCGATTGCATGTTGTCAGCAGTTCCAAAAAGTGTGGATGGTGCTTCAACACTTCAACACTCAAAACAATTCTTTGTGTAGCAGTCTGCGTTAGACACTCATACGTCGAAGACAAAATTGTTCAACATTTGGATATTTTTTATTATGCTTTTATTATTCCAATTTTGTCTTCGACGTATGAGTGTAATGCAGTGTAATGTGTTGTAACTAGGTTCAAATGTGATTTTATTGATTGTATGTTGTTTTCATTTAATATTCAGTGACTGTTATCGTCGCTTAGCAAAGTTTTATGTCGTCGCAAGACAATATCATCTTTGATGGTGAATGTCTTCATGTTAACCTCCCTGTAACCTATCTGAAAACGACTCATGTAAGCCGAATAAGCATATGTGAAATGACAATATAGAATCCATAGCTAAATCCGTTGTTAAGAAAGTCGGTTCTCCGTGTAGGGCCAGGAAGTTTTTCTCGTCTGAAACAATCCTGCACGTGTATAAATCAACCATCCGCCCGTGCATTGAATACTGCTCCTATAACTGGCCGGGTGCTCCTGCTATCGACCTGGGTGTCCTTGACAAGATCCAACGGAGAATCTGTAATGTGATAGCTCCCGACATGACAGCTCGGACACAGTCACTTTCTCACCAGCGCAATGTGGCTTCCCTGTGTCTCTTCTACAAATACTTTCACGGCTTCTGCTCTGAAGAACTTAACTTACTGGTGACCCCAATATATGAATTTACTCGAGCCACAAGATTAGCAACTAGGTCCCACACTTTTACTGCGAAACCAATAAAACGTAAACGCACATTCTACTCCAGCAGCTTCTTTTCTCGCACTTACTGCCTGTGGAATTCCTTTCCGTTTACTTATTTTCCCGACAGCTACAATCTGTAAGAATTTAAACGTAAAGTTAATAGTCATCTCCTATCTCACTTACCTGCATCCTCTCTCTCATGCTCTCAGTCCACTCCACTTTCATCAGTATTCTCATCCTTCTTTTATCCACTTCCTGACACCCCCTATAACTGTCACTCTTTCTCATAACTTTCCTCCTATGCAACCCCCTGCAAAACAGTGGCAGTAAAATGCCTTGCTTGGGTTGATATGATTATAATTTTTTTTTCAGGAAGTAAATTAGGTAATTTTGTCCCAATGATTTATTTCGCTAATCGCTTTCGGCGATATTTTAGTTATTATCAAGGATAAATTTTGTTTTACTGATAATGTAAGGTGTTTGCGTATATATGTCGAGTCATAATTATAATTTATATCCCGAAAATGGTGAGTATATTGTGGCCATGTTTCTAGTTGTTATTATTGCTCAGTGCTAGATTTTTTTAATTCTTCCATTACTTTTAGCATTTTTTTACATATGTCTGATACTGTTATATTTCTATTAACAATGAGTTACAGAGAGAGTTAGGTAGGTCTCATTGTATATTTAAATGAGATCGAACTGAGCTATGGTCAGATAGATGCAACATAAGATGTCTAGTTAAGCAAGTCATGGTATATCCAATGTAAAGGTCATTATTTCCGAACCTTAGACGATCCAGAATACAGTTCTTCATTGTTGTATAGATTACGTCCTGATAAGAAAAAAAAAAATGATGGCACGAAAATTATATAAAATCTTAACCATAACACCCTGAAACTTAACTTTATATATATATATATATATATATATATATATATATATATATATATATATATATCAATATGCAGTGTGGGTATAGAAGAATCCAAAGGAGTATCCTTTACATATAATGGTAGGATAACTCTCTAAGAGAGCTCTAAACATATATGCATATAAATATATATACAGCAAATATAAGAAAAATTAAGGCAGACACATTATTTCATGATGAATCGGAAATGTGGGCTTATTTCAGACGAAACATCATCAGCTTCCGTCTTTTCGCCTGAAATAGGCTGATACTTCCGATTCACCATGAAATAACGTGTCTGCCTTAATTTTTCTTATATATATATATATAAATAAGAAAAAATTATCGATAGAGAGAGAGAGAAAACAAAAGACAAATAGATAGATACAGTTGGATATAAATATATGTTGCCTAATAATGTATTATGTTATAAAAAATTCTTATCACATTTATGATTGCCCTAAGAGGCAAATAAGACTTGTGTGTGGAATTCTTCACTGAATGTAGATGTACCAACCCGAGTTTAGTTTAATAGTAATGGTAATATCCGACATTCTCTTATCAGGAAATGTTCGGCATTTATTGATCTAACAACCATTAATGATTTTGGTTAAAATTTATAAAATCTTCTTATAACAATTTTTCAGTAAAATAAGTTTCTCAAGTATAGTAACTCTTATTGATCTCTTCAGTAAGGATGAGTGTTTCCTTCTTAACCTTTTGTTTCTAGTAGTGTGGAACATCAATATAATAAGTATGTCTTCATTTGCTCTTTGATATCCGTTTTAGCTGCTGCTGCTGTTGAAAATTCCCAATCGTTGTGGTTTCTGTTATTTGGTATAGATCTTTGTTTGTGATTGCGTAATGCCAGTTCACAATGTTGGAAGAAGTATGGTCTTTGTCAACGCCTATTGTCTTCACTCACACAAAGCTATTTTTAACAAATGATCAGAGAAAGCGATTTGTATTCTGCTGATAGCTTAGATATTTATGAATGGGTTTTCACCCCAGGCAAGGCGGGATAGTCACTAGTATGCAAGTGGTTACAATGAGAGAAAAACTGGGCACAGGGGACATTGATGAAAGGATAACAGAAAAACGAGATTCAAAAAGATAGAAGATGGCAGTTGACTTTGCATTTAAAATGTCTGGAGATTGTAGCTATCAGGAGAGTAAGTAAACGGAAGAGAATTCCAGAGGTGGTATGGACTAGAAAAGAAACTGTTAGAGTAGAAGAGGTTGTTACATTTGACTATTTCAACGATAAAAGGGTGAGACCTAAATGCCAATCTAGTAGCTCGTTTATATTCACGTGGGCGTAGCACCGGGGTAAAAGCTCATGGAGCAGTTACCAGAAAAATATATTTTGTCTTTTTAATTTCACAACAAGCAATGCAGAAATGCCACTGGTGCGCAGGAGGTATCAGTGAGGGAATAAAAGGTCCAGAGGATGTCGAAGAAAATATAAAAGATAGATGGGAATTAAGTATATAAATGATGGCAATTGACGTTGCATTTAAACTTTTTAGACATTTTAGATTCCATGTAAGCAAGTAAATGGAAGTGAGATCCACAAACAGAAAGTGAGAGAAAAGTAACTGTCACAGTAGAAGAACACTGTTGTGCTCCTGTTTAAGGGATCACAATTATAAAGTGAAAGAATCCTGTGTTCACTGTGAGCGGTTAAACTACAAGTGTACTTCTCGGTATTTACCAACCTTCCCATGCAAGGCTAGATGTGACACAAGGTCTTTTTATTGTGGGTCTTCCTAGCCATATAGCTAGGCCAAAAATATCTGTCTATCTTTCCCCAGTCGTGATTCTACCCTTCGGCGGAGTCACGACTGCGTTAGTGCTCTCTGCTCGGAAGAGAGAGCTGACAGTGTCATAGTAGCGTACAAAGGTACTCCTCGGTATTTACCAACCTTCCCACGCAAGGCTAGATGCGATAAAAGGTCTTTTTATTGTGGGTCTTCCTAGCCATATAGCTAGGCCAAAAATATCTGTCTATCTTTCCCCAGTCGTGATTCTACCCTTCGGCGGAGTCACGACTGCGTTAGTGCTCTCTGCTCGGAAGCAGAGAGCGCTCTCTACCTGAAGCCAGAGAGCTGACAGTGTCATAGTAGAGTACAAAGGTACTCCTCGGTATTTACCAACCTTCCCACGCAAGGCTAGATGCGACACAAGGTCTTTTTATTGTGGGTCTTCCCGGCCATATAGCCAGGCCAAAAATATCTGTTTATTTTTCCCCAGCCGTGATTCTACCCTTCGGCGGAACCACGACTGGGTTAGTGCTCTCTGCTCGGAAGCAGAGAGCGCCCTCTTCCCGAAGGCAGAGGGCGCCCTCTACCCGAAGGCAGAGAGATGACAGTGTCATAGTAGAGTACAAAGGTACTCCTCTGCTTGAAGGTAGAAATGTCTGCATTATATAAACCAGACGAATCCATATTGTTCTTGGATATAGGGGTGTTAACTACTCCAGAACAAGAACTTACATTTAACTATGTCGAAGGTAAAAGGGCGGGTACTTAATGCCAAACTAGTAGCACAAGTGTATATATGTGGGCAATGTACCAGGGTTAAAAGATCATCTGAGCAGTTGCGATGAAAATACTTGTAGAAAAGACAGAAGGAAGTCTATATCACGTCGGTGAGAAAGAAACAGACGGAAGGTTGCCAACTCAGGATCGACTATATGCCGAGCGATTCATTTGATTTTGCCAGGAGAGAGCACCCTACCTGATATGGTAACAGATTAATTCTAGCAAGAAAGAGTTTCTGACCCGACACAACTTTCGTAACTGTAGATGCAGTTATAGATTTTCTTACACATGGATGACATATACACCCTTGTACAATTTGACTGAAATAAAAAGAAACAATGTCTTCCGAGGATCTTTCACACTTTCCCTGATAACGTATACGTCGTCTCTTCCGACCGAATTTTCCTTTATATTTTGGACTGATGGATTCAGTTTGTTTCTTCACCTTCATGAGACGACTAACAGTTAAAAGGCTGACACCAACAATATCCGCGATCTCTCTGAAAAACTTACAAGTCTGTTCGTGCAGCGTTACAATTTTTGTATGCTTCCTTGGAGTAACGTCCACCGCAGACAATGGCCGTAGGACAACTAATCAGTAGTCGAGACAATAGTTTCTAGCCGTGATAAGTATCTGATTCAATCACTGACGAAGCAATAGTATTCAAGGCCAAACAAATTTCATCGTACATCCCGAAAATAGATTCATTATTACTGCACATCACTGCAAATTACTTAACCTGAGAAAAAACAGAAGTTGATCACACCCTGCACTCCGGTGGGTCGAAAACTGACAGTAGGTAGAAAGAAAATATCTAAAGCAATTGTTTCAATTAATTTGGACCAGTTTAAAGAGGAACCATTTTAGAAACACGGTTCGAGTATACAGGTTAATATTGTGGGTGTGTCTCACTTGACGGTGTTGAACGAAATTATCTCCCCTATGTCTAATTTCCTTATTTTCTCTACTAAATTTGGGACAACCAACCTGTACGCCAGGATATTTTAATTGTTATACATTTAAAATGTTTGTGGGCAGATTCCTCAGTTAAGTGCCATACGTAATAAACGCTTTGGGCGATCATGTCTCGAAAGAGACATGACTGACTGTGCAGACTGGTTGCCAGTCAAGGCTATATAATTCAATCCTATTATTTAACCCATAACTGGAGGGAAGAGACGGATTAATACTTTTCCCAAGGGTATTTGTAAGTGAATGCGAGAAATTCAACTGGAATTCGGACTCGGGTGTATCAATAATATTTTAAAAACGTTTGGGGGCGATTTCTCACAAGAACAAAAATCTATATAAATATATGTTTGCAAATATTTCCTTTTTCAGTTATTAATTTTGAAATTTACGTTAGACGCTGTTAGATGGACAGTCCAAAATACAATTCAAAAATACCTATTACCTTTATTTATGGAGTATAAACTCTTCTTAGTAACGCGTCAATAAACAGCAATAAATGTTGGAGGACTCAGCAGCCTTTCGGTTTAGAAATGAAATCTAATACAATCCTGCAGCTCCGTGCCTATTACCATTTGCACAGCCGCACGTAATATATATATATATATATATATATATATATATATATATACAGCCGTACTAACACACACACACACACACACACACACACACACACACACACACATATATATATATATATATATATATCTACGCTCTCACACACTAATTGAGAACTCTGGAAGATTGATAGCTTTTGAAAAACAGTAGCTACTCTAGCATCTACGCATCGTTCGTTCAGCAATGAATTAGAACACTCTCAGCTATTGGGCGTGTATAATTATAATATACACGCTAAAAAAGTTCGCCTCCTTCTACCGAACGCCCGTAGCTCAGGGGTAGAATCGCCGACAGACGCCAGTTCAGTCGGGTTTCAATCCTGGGTAAAAAAGCAATCGGCTGTCTAACAGTACTGATGAGCTGTGATACAGCGAAACACATCTGTCTGCGAATGACTCTCTCTCTCTCTCTGTCTCTCTCTCTCTCTATATATATATATATATTATATATATATATATATGCCTTCTCATGATTACAATAACCTGCCATTGTTAAACGGAACATTTCTCAGATATCTCACTACTACACTTGTTAAACTTTGAAGACAAACTAAAACTCAAATTACACGAAGGACAAATGTAAACTAGTCTATATGACAACACAGCGACGTATACCATAAACCTTCTTTAATACATATTTAATAAATATTTCTTTGTTTATAGAATTGTCCTCCTGAACGACTTGCCACCGTCTTTCCTACTAGTTATTAAGGAGTCAGCAACTGACTCACCTCAGGACTTCGATTCAATGTTGTTCTTCTCCTAGATGAGTTGCTACCCAAGGCTATAGGACCAGGTGTATTTTGCCTTTAATCCATGGCTGAGAGAAGATGAATCAACTAATTCTGCACGGGTTTCAAATTAAAATATTTACTTCTCATAGACGGGCTACCGCGCAAGGCTGTCGGAGCCAGCTTGTCCTGCTATTTATACCTACTGGGACGCTGAGGAAGCAACCAATTATTCTCGGGTTTTGAATGCACTTTTTTCCTTCTCTTAGACGTGTTGCCATCCAAGGCTATAGGACCCAGTCTGTCCTGCTATTTATCCCTAGCTGGGAGTGGAGAGAACAACCGAATATGCTCGGATTTTGAATGCAACTTTTTTTCTTCTCAGAGACGTTTTGCCAACCCAGGCTATAGAACCCATTCTGTCCTGCTATTTATCCCTAGTTGGTAGCAGAGGAAACAACCAAGTATAATCGGGTTTTGAATGCAAACTTTGCCTTATTATAGACGTGTTGCCACTCAAGGTTATAGGACCCAGCCTGTCCGGTTATTTATCTCTTGCTGGGAGTGGAGGGGGCAACCATATATATTCGCGTTTTGTATGCAAACTTTTTCTTCTCATACATTTGTTGTCACCAAAGACTATAGGACACAGCCTGTCCTGCTGTTTATCTCTAGCTGGGAGTGGAGGGAGCAACCAGTTATGCATGGGTTTTGATTGCAATTTTTTCTTCTCATAGACGTGTTGCCACCAAAACCTATATGACCCAGCTTGTTCTTGCTATTTATCTCTAGCTGGGAGTGGAGAGAGCAACTAATTATGATCTGGTTTTGATTGTAAATTTTTTTTTCACATAGACGTGTTGACACCCAAAGCTATAGAACACAACCTGTCCTGCTATTTATCCCTAGCTGGGTGTTGAGGAAGCAAGCAGTTATGCTCGGCGTGTGTCTATAGGACCTGCTGTTCATCTCTAGCGTCGATTGGAGGGAGCAAACGACTTTCCCCGTATTTGGAATTCAATGTTGCCCTTCTCCTAGACGGGTTTCTATACGAGGCTATAGGACTCAGCCTGTTTATCCGTAGCTGGATAAGTAGTGATTGATCCACACTTTTCCCCAGGCTATTAAACACTTAAGTGAATGTAATAAACTTAAGCGGAATTCAAACTCTGCTTTCTGTTAAGCTACGAATATTCTGCCGATGCCCAAAATCGTTTCTATGTGAGTTAGCAAGGAATACAAATACTATCGCAAGAGACAAATCAGGTCGAAAATGGGGCATCTATACTATGAGTAATAATGTGTGAGAAAGACGAAGAGAAAACGCCTCGTTGAAAATATAAAAGCGTTAAAAAAAAGATAATAAAAGATCTTGTACTTTTTTTGTAATTTTTTTTGTCATTTTATTCTATTTTTCTTTATGAAAAAATTAGTTTAGTGTTCTTTAAGTGATACGGAGTTCGGATAATGAATGAGAAATCCCCGGAGGTTTCTCACTCCGTACCATCAAGTCTCATAGGTAAAGACTCAGATCACTGGCGGGCAAGGGTTGGGGAAAGATTGCGTGGATAAAAAGGAAAAGAAAAAAAGAAATTAAAAAAAAAGAAAAGAATAAATGGGGGGGGGGGAGGGAAAATACTTTGCAGTAAAATGTTTACGAAAAGTTGATGTCTTGCGACCAGATCTTTTCAGAGTTTATTTACTGGTTAATTTTTTATCGATTCGTATTTTTTTATTATTTTATGAAAATTTTTTTATATTTATTCGTGTTTTTTTATGGTCTGTTGATATTGTCTAAAATTGCTTGAAGTAAACGGTTAGTACAGGTCGAAAAACACAAATAACAAAACAGTTCAAGGTACAGTCCTAGAAAACAAGTAGATACTGACACACACACACACATGTGCACACACACACACACACACACACACACACACACACACACATATATATATATATATATATTCGTGTAAAATCTTCTATACAATAAAGACAGAAGTTTTTTTTTTATATTGGCGCTAATATATGTATTTAACTAAACTTATTTATAAATAGAACTCTGTCTGTGTGTGTGTCTGTGTGTGTGTCCGTTACCTATAGACTCCGAAACGGCTGAACCGATTTTATGAAATTTTACACAGTTATACTCTAAGGTTCTTTGGACGTTGGCACGAAAGACAAAAAAGCAATAGTTGTTTTCAGTTAAAGCGAAACCGTAGACCGAAAGAAAAATGAATGGATCTAAGTCAAATTTTGATTTCCTGCTATCGATATCAAATAAGATCTTTTCGTCGTAAACTGAATTTTGAAGGTTAAATAAGTCCTCTGAGTAAATGGTATCATGGCTGAGACTAAGAACTACAATTATACCTATTTAGAGCCAAACTAAATAAAAGGGCTGAAAAAAAATACAGAAATACAGGCAGATAAACAGATACACGCAAACATCTTGCCATTTATACATATATTTAATATCGATTTTCTGCACTATTGTAAGAACTGCAAGCTTGGAACTTCTGAATATCGATTCTTATGTCTTTGTCTATGAGTGCATCAAATCTGATTAAAATTGGACCATTCTTTCTATAACCCGATTTATTCGTTTATCGATTTTCGATATTTATCGGAGGTACCTCGACAGAAAACCTAGTTAAGAACACTCGCAGACGCTTACAGTAGAATTGTGTATATTTTCAAGAAAATCGGTTCTACCTTTTCGGAGTCTATAGGTAACGGTGAATAGGGTTGCAGGTTCGAATCCTATCAAATGACACACATTTTCGTAACAAAAAGAAATTATCGTAAATAATCAGGCCGGTAGAAATAAATATATATACTGTTTGATTATAAACAGAATATATATATATATATATATATATATATATATATATATACTAGCAGTATAGCCCGGCGTTGCTCGTATGTAAGGAAAGCTTGAAAACTAATCCATGGCCCTGGAGCTCAGACTCTGCCTAAAGAATATTTTTATGAAGTTTGGTGAGAATCGGATAAAAATTGTGGATTTGTATAAAGGACATACAGACAGATAAACAGACACACATACAAACAGCTTCCCTTTTATATATATATATATATATTATCTATTTTCTGCACTATTGTAAGAACAGCAAAATGAAACTTCTGAATTTTGTTTTTTATGTCTTTGTCTATGAGTGTATCAAATTTCATTAAAATCGGGCCACTCCTATAAACCGATCATTTCGATTTTCGATATTTATCGGAGGTACTTCGGCACAAAACCTAGCTAAGAAAATTCGCAGACGGTTATAGTACAATTGTGCAAATCTTTATGAAAATCGGTTCAGCCGTTTCGGAGTCTATAGGTAATGAACGCACAAACACACTTCCATTTATTCCTTTTTAAAAAAATTTGCGATGACTACCTATGCCTTTTCTAAAATTTATCGGAATTGCTTTTAAAGGCTTCAGAAAATTATCTGGGGTATGCAATTATCCAAAGGCTCGTTTGTCTAGGGACTCAAATGTCCTGGTACGCAGTTGCCTTGTACACAACTGTCTTAGTAGCCACATGTTATGGAAAGTGGAGATATGGCACAGTCACATCAGTTCTTGATACAGACATCAGATCGTACCCCTGACACAACGCTGTTATTTATAAAGCTTATCTTAGTTTTGCTATATCCACTATCTCTATATCCACTGGGCCATGTGTCCTTAAGAATGCCGAAGCGTACAACGGCCGAAACGTCGTAAACATGGCAGCAAAATGAGGACAATAGTCCTAATAATGCAAATAGAGTAAATATTACCTCATCTCATAAGTATAGACAAATGGATACCGACTTGGCAGCTCGGCTGCAGTCGCTTACTCACCGTGACGTGGTTTCCCTGTGCTTCTTCTTTAAATACTTTCACGGCTTCTGCTCCAATGAACTTAGATCACTGGTGGCCCCTATGTAAGAATTTACAATAGCTACTAGAATAGCAACTAGGTCCTATCCTTTTACAGTGAAACCGATAAAATGTAACCGCAATTTCTACTCTAACAGCTTATTTTCACGCACTTCCAACCTGTGGAATTCCCTTCCATATACTTCTTTCGACAGCTACAATCTCCAAGAATTTAAATGTAAGGTCAATAGACATCTCCTATCACACTAACTCGAATCCATTCTCACAAGCTCTTTTTTCATCTACTCCACTCTCTCCTCGGTATTCTCATCCGTCTATTACCCACATCCTGGCATTTCCTATAACTAACCCCTCTTTCTCATCACTTTCCCCCTATGTAACCCCCTACGCAACATTGGCAGTAGAATACCTTGCTTGAGGTGAGACGATTAAAAAAAATACCTGATATGTTCCTGTTTCTTAATACTTAATGCATTTTTAATGTTTGGAGCGATTGAGTTGCTAATCTAAAACATTTTAAATTTATGAATTTTCTTCATTTTGAGGTTTCCGGTTCATAGATTGTTATTGGATTGTCACACTTGTTATTAACCTGTAGACTGATAGTCCCGGACAATTGCATACCAGACGAATAAGTACCAGGAAATATGCGTCCCTAGACAAATGTGTCCCTGGATAATTGCTTGCCTCTGGTAATTTTTTGAAGTTACAATTTTTTCTTAGGAGTTGCTAACTGCAAACCGAACATTTAAATATATATATATATATATATATATATATATACCGAGATATATATCTTTATATATATATATATATATTTATATATATATATAGATATATATATATATATATATGTCTTTATATATATATATATATATATATATATATATATATATATATACTACTGAAAACAGGATAAATATTAGCGCACAACTTTAATAACTTTTGATTAATTTGTAAAGCTACAATAATTTTTAATTTTGAAATATTTTTTAAACATTGTCAACTTGCCATTACATTTATAGCAAAAATAAACTTGGTAGTTTTATTTTATTTTATTCTATTTTTAATTCTTTTTTTAAAAAGTCTGCAATTAGCATTTATGCTTTTTTTTCAAAATTTATGGTAATTGCCTGTAAAGACTTAAAAGAATTATCTGAGGTCAGCAATTATTTAGTGAATCATTTTTCTAAGAACGAAAATGTCCTGGTGCGCGGTCCTGGTTATGACGATAAACGGCATCCGACAGCAAGGATTCTAATTGAAAAGTTGTGAGGAGCATGAAACCACCTCCTAATTACCGTTGTTCCCAGGTCTACCCTGACCCGGAGTGGTAGGGCCTGTTAGGATTCCAGCTATGTGCAAATTAAAACACTATTAAAGACTTTTCTAAAAATGTATACATAAAAATAGGCTTTTATAGAAATCTAAACTTATTTATAAATGAAACTTTGTCTCTCTCTCTCTCTCTGTCTGTGTGTGTGTGTGTGTGTCTGTGTGTGTGTGTGTCTGTGTGTCTGTGTGTGTGTCCGTTACCTATAAACTCCGAAACGGCTGAACCGATTTTCTTGAAAATTTACACAGTTGTACTATAAGAGTCTACAAGTGTTCTTAGCTAGGTTTTGTGTCGAGTTACCCCCGATAAATATCGAAAATCGATAATCGAAAAAATCGGGTTATAGAAGGAGTGGTCCGATTTTAATCAAATTGGAGACACTCATAGACAAAGTCATAAGAAACGATATTCAGAAGTTTCAAGGTTGCAGTTCTTACAATAGTGTAGAAAATCGATAATATATATATATATATATATATATATATATAAAAGCTTTCATTACACCCGATCAACGCCAGGCTATACTGCTAGTATATAAATAAAAATAGACAGTTTTTAGAAAGATATACATAAAAATATATTTGTATAGAAAAATATACATTTTTGAAAGAAAAGTATTACTAACAATACTTTCTGAAGAAAAAAAATTAATACCATCACACATTTTTAAAGAAAAAAAATTATTACCAGCAATACATTTTTGAATACAAAACTAGAAAACATTTTCAGTTTTCTAAAATAATTCTGCTCCGATGAACTGTTGCCTCCTATATATAAATTTACTCGAGCAACAAGATTAGCAACTAGGTCCCACCCTTTTACTGAGAAACCAATAAACTGTAAACGCAAATTCTACTCCATCAGCTTCTTTTCTCGCACTTCCAAACTGTGGAATTCCCTTCCATTTACTAACTTTCCCGACAGCTACAATCTCCGAGAATTTAAATGCAAGATCAATAGTCATATCTTATCTCACTAACCTTCATCCTCTCTCTCTCATGCTCCGTTCTCCGTCCATTCCATTCATTCTTCTCTTACCCTCTTCTTCACACCCCCATAACCTGTCGCTCTTTCTCATAACTTTCCTCCTATGTTACCCCCTTCAAAACAGTGGCAGTAAAAGGCCTTGCTTGGGGCGATATGATTATAAATAAAAATAAAAAATAAAAAAACTTTTTCATCATCACATCTGACTAAATCAGCCTTCTCACTATAACCGAATATTAAAAAACTACCTGAACAACCTTTCGTTTTTGGCATTTAATAACCCGCAGATATTTATATGTGTTAAACAAAACCCAAACTTAAACTCAAACTCCTGGTGTGCAATTTTTTCGGGACGCTAATGTCCGGTACACGACTGTCCTTGTACCATGCCTGGTTTCGTAGACTGAAGGATGCGGTTTGTCAGGAGGTTGAAATTACACAAGTCTTTGGCTTGGTCATTCTCAAGGTTTTGTGTGATTAATATTATGTCATTTTTCATCATATTTATATTTCTGCTATGGTCGCACTACCAACCAAGTCTGCGGGAAGACCTATGGCAGGTCGTGGCGTGTTGTTATGGCTCCATTTCATGTTTTTTCTATCTCCCCTGTCATCACTAGCGTTACATAGACAAACTTCTCCTTTGTGTGTGGACTGTACTTAATAAAACAATTTTTTGTATATCTCTTAAGCTGGGGTTTCCAGGGATACTTTCAGTGTGTTGTTTTCTTCCATTTTTTATCATT
This sequence comes from Ascarosepion bandense, assembly GCA_037127315.1. NCBI lineage: Eukaryota > Metazoa > Mollusca > Cephalopoda > Sepiida > Sepiidae > Ascarosepion > Ascarosepion bandense. The sequence continues at coordinate 941,286 of JBBBDQ010001287.1, read as the reverse complement.
CCAAGTGCAACTACTCTCTCTGGCACGATTTTTATCTTTAATTTCCACATTTTTCTATTTCAATTTCCAGGTCTTTATATTTTGACAGTTTTTCAAATTCCTTGTTTGCTATGTTACAATTCGCTGGACAAGCCATATCAATTAATTGACACGTTTTTTCTTTCTGGTTTTTGACAATAATGTCCGGCCTATTTGCTTCAATTTTTCTGTCTGTATAGATGGTGTAATCCCATAGAATGGTTACATCTTCTATTTCTGTAACCGGTGCTGGGTGATGCTCATACCAGTGTTTGTTTACAGATTTTCCATAGTGTTTGCTTATTATTGTTATTATTATTATTATTTGTTGATTCGACATTTATAAAACTTGCTATGGATAACACAGTTTAGACTATGAAGATGATGTTGCGCCAATACACAAATGAAATTTCTTTTTTACATAGATTCAAAACATTGTCACTGTCATCTACGGTATAGTTACGACTACCTCAGCCACTAGATAGGATAGATAATAACTATTTTCACTTTCCTTTTTTTATTCTTTCGTGAGATACTTGATCTATCCTGACATACCGAGGGACTAAGAGTTTCGTGTGTGGTCGAGCTAGGTGTACTCTAAACGACTACACCGAAATTGTAGGCGGGTGCGTTTTGAATAAAATAAAATGTCCTAGGGCGGTGCATCCAATTTCGGGCAGTGGAAACAAAAAAAGATTCACGCACTCCCCACCATCACATACTTTCCCTATACATTAACACAGGGAGCTGAGATTGCGAACAAATTGAACGTTAACGAAAAGAAAATGTCTGAAAAGCAGTTATCTAATAAAAAGAAATACTTCTTGTAACGTATTAAGAAACAGGAAAGATTTAGCCAGGAACAACTTAAGGAATTATTTCGAACTTTTGTTCTCCCCTTGTTTGATATAGGTGTTATAATAAACACGTTTCATCCAAGAACACTCTGGTCATCATCCGGTGTCCATAGATTGGCTGATGTAGATTATTTCATTGATTACTGCGAAAATATCCTGTGAAATCAACGATGAAGTTTGTAGAAAAATAGAAACAAAAATGAAACTTGGATATAATATCAGAAAGAGTTGAAGATTCTTGAACCCATACTGAAGTAAGTGGACTTACAAAATGTTGTGGGATCTCCCCTTTTTCTATGATAATGGACTCAACTTGAGTATACACATACTCCTGCCATAGTGAGAACCGTAAGAGATCCGTAAGTTACCGAAAGATCCCGAAGTTTTACGGAGAATACCGAGTCAGTAGTCATAGTAGTTCTGAGCTCCACTCACCCACTCAGTTTCGACGTGGATATACAAATTTCAGCTCGACTTCACTTCAAAGACTTGTATATATATATATATATATATATATATTCCTTACTTGTATCTCTATGTTTATTACTAGCAATATAGCCCGGCGTTGCTCGGGTGTAATGAAAGCATTAAAACTAATCCATGGTCCTGAGGCTCAGGCTCTTTGGACGTTGGCACGAAAGACTAAAAAGCAATAGTTGTTTCCAGTTAAAGCAAAACCGTAGACTGAAAAAAATGAATGGATGTAAGTCAAATTTTGATTTCCTGGTATCGATATCAAATAAGTTTTTTCGTCGTAAACTGAATTTTGAAGGCTAAATAAGTCCTCTCAGTAAATAGTATCAGGGCTGAGACTAAAAACTACAATTGCACCTAATTAGAGCCAAACCCGAAGCAAAAACGAAAATAAAAGGGCTGAAAAAAATACAGACATACAGGTAGATAAACAGACACACACACAAACATCTTGCCTTATATATATATATATATATATATATATATATATATATTATCGATTTTCTGCAATATTAGTGTATCAAATTTGATTAAAAATCGGACCACTCCTTCTATAACCTGATTATTTCGATGATCAATTTTCCATATTTATCGGGGGTACCTCCGCACAAAACCTATCTAAGAACACTCGCAGACGCTTATAGTACAACTGTGTAAATTTTCAAGAAAATCGGTTCAGCTGTTTCGGTGTCTATAGGTAACGGACACACACAAACACACAGACACACACACAGAGACAAAGTTCCATTTATAAATAATTTTAGCTATCTCAAATAACTGATTTGTTGTTCATTATTTTTGTTTGGTTCCTCACACGGAATCCACAACAGAAGATTTGACACTACAATACATAATGGGGCACCAAAGAAAAAGCTGTGGAAATCCTAGACTGCAGGACATCCTAAACAAGATAATAAGTGAAAACAAGAAGGTTACATAACGAGGAGAAAAGGCTTGGTGAATTTGACGCTCACATTTCATACTGAAGGCAAGGCGTACAGAAGGAAACAGCAAGTAACATTCTAAGCAAGATGGATTTTTACAAAAGAGAAGGAAACATGTGAAGAAAGACATGTTTCACGCTGTCACCTTAATAGCCCCAAATCATCAAGCCTATCGCTACTCTCATTTTTTGCATGGCAAATATTCAGATGACCCCCATTTTTTAGTTCTAGCATTTCAGACCTTAATAGCTACATCCAGATATTTTAATTACACTCATTCGACATGTCTACTCAATCGCTATTTTAATGGGAAATGTTTTCTTAAACTCCATTATTTTGTTTCAGTAGTTAAAATATTAATGGCTAAATCTACAAAGTTGTATAGACCCCATTTCCCAAATGTTCCAAATGTGAGGAAAGATTTAGCCAAAAACAACATAAGTAATGATTTCGAACTTTTGTTCTCCTCTTGTTTATATAGGTGTTATAATAGACACAAAGTTTCGACCAAGTACCCTCTGGTTATCGTCAGGTGTCTATAGATTGGCTGATCCTCAAGCCTATCGCTACTTTCATTTTTGCATGGCAAATGTTCAGATGACCCCTATTTCTTTAGTTCAAGCAGTTCAGACCTTAATAGCTATATCCACAGATTTTAGTTACCCTCATTTGGCATAGGGTCTATTCAATCGCTATTTTAATGGCAAATGTTTTGTTGAACTCCATTATTTTGTTTCAGCAATTCAGATATTAATAGCTAAATCTACAGGGTCGAATAGGCCCCATTTCTCAAATATTCCAAATGTGAGGATAAAGTTTCATCCACATATATTTCTTTTTCACTCTGCTATTATTAGAAGAAACTCCCATGTTGTTGCTTTCTGAACATCTCAATTTTAACATATTTAAGTTATGGGTTAGTTTTATATATCCTTTATATCCTCGTAATATTTTATTTCTGTTAAGTCCTCATGCATTCATCACATTGAAACATCGGTTCCGATACAATCATCGAAGTAAAGCAATGTCGAGCCTTAGATGGGTCACCGTTTAGTAATATCAGAAAGCTTATCTGCTGTAAGTTTAGATGTTCGGGTGCTATGATTTCTCAGGATTGTTAATCGTAGATCGGAGTTTGAGTTTGATTTTGAGTTTTGTTTAACGGCATATCAACCTCTGTGGGTTATTTAATGCCAAAAAGGTGGGGTTTTAAGGTATCGCTTCAGAAAGTATCTGACTCCTTGTTGTATCACCGAGTTTTGAGTTTGAGGTTTGTTTAACGGCATATCAACCTTTGTGGGTTATTTATTTTTTTTTTTTAATCATCTCACCCCAAGCAAGGCATTCCACTGCCACTATTGCGCATGTGGCTACATAGGGGACGGTAAAGAGAAGGAGTGGTTAGACATAGGGAATGTCAGGAGGAAGGTGACAGATAAGTAAGGATAGCGAGGACGAGGGTTGGGCAGATGGGAAAATGTTTGATAGAATGGGAGCAGGTTAGTGTGTTAGGAGGTGTCTATTGACCTTACATTTAAACTCCTGGAGATTGTAGCCGTCGGGGAAGCAATCGTGTGGAAGAGAATTCCACAGTCCGGAAGTGCGAGGAAAGAAACTGTTGGTGTAGAAGTTACGGCTGCATTTTATCGGTTTCACTGTAAAAGGGTGGGATCTAGTTGCTAATCTAGTATCTCGTTCAAATTCGTATTGAGGGGGCACCAGTGATCTAATTTCATCGGAGCAGAAGCCGTGAAAGTATTTATAGAAGAGACACAGGGAAGCCACGTCGCGCCGGTGGGAGAGAGACTGCAGGCGGTCTGCCAAGTCGGTATCTATCATATTACAGACCCTCCTCTGAACCTTATCGAGAAGCCCGAGGAGAACAGCAGGGGCACCCGACTAGGTATGGCAGCAGTATTCAATGCACGGGCGGATGGTAGATTTATAAATGTGCAGGATAGATTTAGACAGAAAAAACATCCGGGCCCTATACAGAGAACCGACTTTCATCGCAGCGGATTTAGCAATGGATTCGATATAGTCATTCCATTTGAGGCACGCTGAAAGTGTGAGACCAAGGAGGCGTAGTGTTTTACTCTCTGGGAAGCAAGCCTGGTCCATGCTAATGGGAGGTAGGTGAGATTGTCGATGATGGTTAATTGAGAGTAGCTTCGTTTTAGAAGCATTAAAATTTACTAGCCATTTCTTACCCCAGTCCAATATGGATTGGAGGTCTTTTTCAATCTCGGCTGCGAGGTTAGCTTTGACGCCTACACCAGATTTTTGTAGGAGGCGAGAGTAAACAGTGGTGTCATCGGCGTACAAACCTATTTGGGCTCTTATGGAATCAGGGAGATCATTAATGTATATCAGGAAGAGTGTAGGACCTAAGATGGAGCCTTGGGGGACACCTGCGTTTGTATGGTAGTTCTGAGAGGCATGTCCGTTTAATACCACCTTCCTGCGTTCCTTTAATTTAATGCCAAAACGGAGAGTTTTAAGGTTTTTTTTAAAAATGTTCGGTTATAGTGAGAAGATTGATTTATTCAGATTTTAATGAAAATTTGTTTTTATTATTTTTATTTTAGAAACCTGAAACTGTCTTCTAGTTTTGTATTCAAAAATGTTTTGCTGAGAAAAAATTTTTCTTCAAAAATGTGTTATAGGAATAATGTTTCTTTAAAAATGTATATCTTTTTCTAAAAATGTCTATTTTTCTGTATATATTTCTATAAAAGTTTATCTATATTTTCATAGTGCATTGACCCCATTATGGGGAGTAATTATTTGCCCATAGCTGGGACCCTAACAGGTGCTACCACTCCGGATTAGGCTGGACCTGAAAACAACAGCATTTAAGAGGTGGTTCCATGCTTCTCACAATCTCTCAATCAGAGGCCTTGCTGCAGGATGCAGTTTACCGTCATGCCCAGGACCATATCCGAGTTTTAATTTTCGTTGGATTCGTTATATTAGCTTATGTAAATACCATTGGGAAAAGTATAAATCCACGATTTCTTCCCCATTTATAGCTTAATTACTATGGATGTTTTAATCGAGTTCACCTCAAGCAAGGTATTAAAGCCAGTAAGACACAAGGCCTTACTGGTAAAGCCAGTAAGACACAAGGCCTTATGTCACGTTGAATACACCAGTTCCAACGGTCATGTCACGTTGAATACACCGGTTCCAACGGTCATGTCACGTTGAATACACCGGTTCCCGCTCGATCACCGAAGTTAAGCAACGTTGAGCCTGGTCAGTACTTACGTGGGTGACCACTTGGGAATACCAGGTGCTGTTAGCGTTCACGGATGTGCGTTGTGGTGCGGTGGATGTCGGCTTGGAGGGGGAAATCGGTGAGCCGAGTTCCAATTTCAGTCGAGCACACTGCACTCACTTGCGCACTAGTACCCTTGGGAAAGGTATTAATCCGTCCGTTCCCTCCAGTTATGGGTTAAATAACGGGGTAGGACTTGGGACCCTGCCCTTAAACAAATCCCAATGAGACTTGCTCCGTCAGGGAGGAAGCCCGCTCAACCCGACTAGGGTGAATGCGGCATACATACAATACATTACTGGGTGTAGAAGAATAAATTAAAAAGGAAACATTACTGAGAAGTGAGGACAAAAGACGTGTAACCAGGATTTGCCTTTTAATTTTTGAAGATTCAAGTGAGTTGGAAAGGATGGAGCCGAAAGAGTTCCAAAAATGAGAAGAGCAAGTGAAGAAATTGTTAGCATAGAACTTACGGTTACATCTAGCAATTTTAAATGCATGTTGACCTTGTCATTTTTCTAGCACTAGAGGTCCGTGCCGTCAAAAATGACAGCAAAATATTCTTTATCGATATGGTGTCTAAAATGACGGCAACATATATGTTGATATACCTACTATTGAATATTTCACATTAAAACATAAAAAAAAATCCAAAAGCCAATGAGCGTGAGAGGAGGGATATATATATATATATATATATATATATATATATATATATATATCGCTCATTCAGTAAATGAATTAGAGCATTCTGGCTATCGGGCGCGTATAATGATAATATACACGCTAAAATGTCTGCCTTCTTCTACTGAACGCCTATAGCCCAGAGGTAGAATCGCCGACTGATGCCAATTCGGTTGTGTTTCATTCCTGGGTTAAAAGCAATCGGAAAGCAATTGAATGAACATTTCAACATGAAATCCCTAAGAGAGATCTCACGCCTCCTCAGCAACAGTCAGTCTATATTCAAAATGAGAATAAAAATAAGATTAAAAAGAGAAATAAAAAAATATTTTTTTTTATTTTTTCATTTCTCTTTTTAGTCTATTTATTTTTATTCTCATTTTGAATAGAGACGGACTGTTGCTGCGGAGGCGTGAGATCTCTTAGGGATTTCATGTTGAAATGTTCATTGAACATTTTTGAATTTTGAAAATTCATTTTAATCTAATATGTATATAAATATAGGAGAGAATGTCAGACATGTAAAAATGGAGAGAATAATCAAAAGGATTTTATCCAATTAATATAAATTATTAATTATATATTTATTATAATTTATACTTTAGAACATGTACAAACTGGAGTATTTTTCTATATTTCTGAGATAAGGTAGTATTAACAGTATTTACATTATTCGGACTCTTGTCCTCATATTTGTTGCCATTTGTACGACGTTTCGGCCGTTGTCCGCTCCGGCATTCTTCAGGTGCTAGGAATTTCGAACCGAATCATTTATTACAATCACTGAGGTACATGAACTTCATTCCTTGCGTAGTAGTGCCTCTTCTGGAAGTCGTGGGTTATCTCCCTCTAACCCTGTAAGTTACTTCTTCACCACTGCTGTAGCATTTGTATTGAACTCACAGCTCACAGGAACTCACCAACGTCTATATCCACTGGGCCATGTGTCCTTAAGAACAACTTAATTCTTTTGGGACTTATAAACCTAATATACAGTGACCTCTATTTTTTACCAGAGTTCATATTACAATATTTTAAGTTAATGGTACAACGGCCGAAATGTCATACAAATTGCAACAATGATGAGGACAATAGTCCCAATAATGTAAATAGTGTACAAACTACAATCTGCGATAAAATTGTACATTTTGTTTTGACATTTAAAGAACAATGTCTCATCAAGTAGGGAATAATGATGGTAATGAACGTTATTTTTTATAGAAAGATTTAAAAACTCACTTTTATTCATGGAAAACTCTTTCGTACGTGGTAAAGAGGGTAGGAAAGATGAGAAAGCAAAAAGAGAAATCAAAAATGGGGGAAAGAAAGAGGAAAGAGAAGGAAAGAGAGGAAATAAAAAGCAAAGAGGAAAACAAGAGAGAAAGAAAGAAACGAGAGGAAAGAGCCAATGAAAATGGCTCAGAGAGAAATAGACCATAAATTTAGGTAGGAAGTAAAATATAGAAAGATTATCGGCGTCTGGGCTTAACAACAAAGAAAAAGTAAGAAAATGCACAGAGGGAAGAAAATGTGGGGGGAGACAACAGAAACGGCATGAAATAGAAGTTTCAAACTTTGGCCGGAAGTGAATTGCAGATAGATAAATTTGTTCGTCACATTGGTATTTTTTAAAAAAAAATGAAAAATCACATACACAAACATAGGAATTATTCAAAAAGCGCAGATCTAAGAACATTTAAAATTACAACACGAAGATATCAATTCATAAGTGCTAATATAGTAAATTAGAGAAGTAAAAAAAAAAGAAATAACCTTAAAAAATAAATATTAAAAATTAAAATACAAAATTTAAAAATTAAAATTATTTTTAAAAATATAAACAAAAATAAAATTAAAATAAATAATAATAAAATTAAAATTAAAAAATAAAAATAATAAAAATTAAAGGAGATATTCATGGTAAAATCAATAAATTAAAATTAAATTTAAAACAGTAAATATATCACAATTTGTAAAATAAACAAATCAAAGAAAAAATAACATAAGAAAAAAATAATGATATAGTTAAAATAAATCCACCATCCACCCGTGTATTGAATACTGCTGCCACATCTGGTCAGGTGCTCCCGCTGTCCACCTAGGTGTCCTTGACAAAATACAACGGAAAATCTGTAATGTGATCGATCCCGACTTGGCAGCTCGTATACATGTCACTTTCTCACTGATGCAATGTGACTACCCTGTGTCTCTTCTACAAATATTTTCATGGCTTCTACTCAGATTAACTTAGTTCACTGGTACCACGTATACATGAATTTACGCGAGCCACGAGATTAGCAACTAGATCGCACCTTTTTACTGTTAAACCAATAAAATGTAAACAAAAATTCTACTCCAGCAGATTCATCTCTAGCACGTCCCGCTTTTAGAATTCCCTTCCGTTTACTGGCTTTACCGACAATGTGCGTCGTGATGCAGTGGATATCGGCTCGGAACGAGAAATCGGGAAGCCGAGTTCAAATTCCAGTCGAATTCTATGCATTCACTTACGCACAAATACCCTTGGGAAAGGTATTAATCCTTCTCTTCCTTCCAGTTATGGGTTAAATAACAGGACAGATTGGGTTCTGTAGCCTTGGTCGGCAACCAGTCTACCGCAGAAAGCAATGGCAACCTACTGCGGGATAATCTTCTGCCCAGTCAGTCATGTCTCTTTCGAGACATGATCGCCCAAGCGTGTATCACGTATGGCACTTAACTGACTGAGAATGTTCAAGAATTTAAATGTAAAGTGAATAGTTATCTCTAACCTGTATCCTCTCTCTCATGCTCCTTTCTTCGTCCACTCTCATCCTTCTCTTACCCTCTTCCTCATACCCCTTGTAACCTGTCACTCATTCTCATAACTTTCTTCCTATGTAACCCCCTGCTCAACAGTGGCAGTAAAATACCTTGCTTGGGGCGAGACGATTATAAAAAAAAGGTAGTTCTGTCATGGATTATAAGGATGGCTGATTGAAGAACCTGTGTTTGGCAGCAGGACTCTGAACCATGTGACACAAGCATGGGAACCGAGTCAGGGCAGCCAGGCAATTTCTGTGCACACATCACCCCTTACCTTGATAATTATGTGTGTGGTGCAACTGGGTGAGACAACAACAAAACTAAACTGCGTCTAGAGATTATATACAAAAGAGGTATTGTCAAATATTTTATGTAAACTGTACACGCAAATTCTACTCCAACAGCTTCTTATCTCGCTCTTCCCGCCTGTGGAACTCCCTTCCGTTTCCTTGCTTTCCATTTATAATCTTCAAGAGTTCGATGTAAAGTCAATAGTCATCTATTATCTTACTAACTTGCATACTTTCTCTCTTTCATGCTCCTTTCTTCGTCCACTCCATACTCATCAGTATTCTCATCCTTCTCTTTCCCACTTCCTGACAACTCCCGTAACCTGTCACTCTTTCTCATACCTTTTCTCGTAAGGAACCCTCTGCTCAAGATCGGCAGTAAAATGTCTTGCTTAGGGTGACACGATTATAAAAGAAAAGTTTCAAACCTTAAATTTCATAATACTAGCAGGATTGTAAGGTTAATTCTTTAATATGTATACAATTTAGTGTAGTTTCATGCCTCTTCATGTATTTGATAATTTCCATTTTTTTGTAGACAAAGGAAACATGGTCCATTTACCGATCTAGATATTTGCATTTAACTTTAGGTGTTTTATTTTCTTCTTTTAACTTCCAAAAATATTTAGAAAGTGATGTCATATTTTGTTTATCTTTATAAGTAAAAGACGAGAGATTATTGTAAAAACGCTTTTAAAAAATGTTCATTGTATTACCAATATAAACTTTAGTAACCCTAGGATTACCTACAGATGAAAGCACATGTAGACCAGGAATTTGGTTAAATACTTATTAGATTAAATTATTAATTAGATAAAAATAGAGAGCTCAATGAATATTAGCCAGAGCATTATAAAATATTGAGACGAAAAGTCAACAGACAGACGGTTATAAATCAAGATTTATTTTAACAATGTAAATTTACTTACTCTTTCAGACTGTTGAACTGTCTGACAGAGACAATGGGAACTTCTTTTTTTTGCGGATGAGCATGCATTCTGTCTTCTTTAAGTATCTGCTTAATGCTTTCTTCTCGCTTTAGAACGTTTTGTGCTTGTAGTTTTGAAGACTGTAGTATTGCAGTCTTAGTGCTGCGTGAGGCTTCTTTAGTTTTTGTGATCGCTTCCACAGTGGGCACTTGAATAGGTTTCGCCCGGTTCACACTCCACCCACGTCTATTGAACAGGTGAAGAGGCTCATCCCTTGTTCCCTGCTTAGGATATGGTTTCCGGCTTTCTCTTTTCCAATCTTTTTACTTTTTTCTTCAATTGGAGTAGACAGATTAAACTATCGCCCGGTTCACACTCCACCCACGTCTGTTGAACAGGTGTAGAGGCTGATCCCTTGTTCCCTGCTTAGGATGTGGTTTCCGGCTTTCTCTTTTCCAATCTTTTTACTTTTTTCTTCAATTGGAGTAGACAGACTAAACTATAGCCCGGTTCACACTCCACCCACGTCTGTTGAACAGGTGAAGAGGCTCGTCCCTTGTTTCCTGCTTAGGATGTGGTTTCCGGCTTTCTCTTTTCCAATCTTTTCACTCTTACGTAGCCTCCTGCGCTTCAGTGGCGTTAACGCCTTGCTCGGGGTGATACGATCAAAAGAAAAAAAACAAAAACAACTGCATTCCTGACTCTCATAGTTACTGTTGGGGCACTCTCACCCTTTCCACGGAAATGGACTATTCGAATCACTATATATAGGAGATAGAAAGTGCGACATAGAGATCCGAAGGCGAATTGGTATGGCAAAGGACGCGTTCCAGAAGCTGAGTAAAGTACTCACACAGGAAAATTTCACTAGAAACAAAGAACAGAGTGCTGGATTTCTGTGTGATGTCAGTCCTTCAATACGACATTGAACACTGGACAATATCATCGAAAATGAGGACAAAACCGGAAGCAGCGGAAATGTGGTTCTACAGAAGGATGCTGCGGATATCGTGGACTGAGCATGCAAGCAGCGATAAGGTGTTGGAAAGAATGGCAACAAAAAGGAAATTAATGCTGAGCATCAGGAAGAGACAACTGAAGTTCCTGGGACACGCAATGAGGAAGGAGAGCCTGGAGAACCTGATACTGACTGGCCAGATAGAAGGAAAGAGAGACAGAGGAAGGCAGCGGATAACATATTTGCAGGGCCTGCCTGATCAGGTAGATGACGGAACGGGGGTTGCCAGGAGTAACAGGAGCGAACATACTAAGAGCTACAAGGGATAGGGAGACGTGGAGAACCATGATCGCCTACATCCTGAAGGGATAGGGCACATAGAAGAAGAAGAAGATGAGGTGATCGCTTCTACAGTGGGCACTTGAATAGGTTTTGCTGTGTACAACTGAATTCCTGAATCTCTTGTTCATAGTTACTGTTGGGGCGCTCTCCACATTTCCACAGAAATGGACTATTCTAATCACTATATAAAATAGTAGTGATTATACCACGAGGAAGGAAGTTGAGTAAGGAAGTCGAGTAAGGAAGTTGAGTGAGCGAGTCTGTCGGTTTTTTCCGGTATTGCACCAGAAGTGTTCTACTAGTCAATCTATCACGTCTCTACGACGATACTGTATACTAATTACCTTGTTCTGTATTCTACTAATCCTCACCTCTTGTAAATACTTCTCTTTCCTGTCAATACACCTACTTGTCAGGAAGTGGGTGACAGAAGAATGAGAATACTGATGAGAGTAGAGTGGACGAAGAATGAAGCACAAGAGAGAGAAAATATGCAAGTTAGTGAGATAGTAGACTTTATATTTGAATTCTTGGAGATTGTAGCTGTCGGGAAAGCAAGTAAACGGAAGGGAATTCCACGGGTAGGAAGTGTGAGAAAGAAGCTAATGGAGTAGAATTTGTGTTCACATTTTATTGGTTTTACAGTAAAAGGGTGGGACCTAGTTGCTAATCTTGTGGCTCGAGTAAATTCATATATAGGGGGCACCAGTGTGCTAAGTTCATCGGAGCAGAAGCCATGAAAGTATTTGTAGAAAAAACACAGGGAAGCCACAATTGCGTCGGTGAGAAAGGTTTACTCTGTGCGTTGGAGTTTAGAAACTCCAACGCACAGAGTAAATCTTTCTCAAGGAGTAGAAAGATTCAATATCTTCTTCCGTACATTCTTTTGTTGGTACAGAAACAATTATCTAAATTTATTTATAAATGGAACATGATATGTGTGTATGAATGTGTCTGTGTGTGTGTGTCTGTCCGTGACCTAGACTCCGAAACAGCTGAATCGATTTTCTTGAAAATTTATACAATTGTACTATAAGCGTCTGCGAGTGTTCTTAGCTAGGTTTTGTGTCGAGGTACCCCCGATAAATGTCGAAAATCGATAATGGAAAAAATCGGGTTATAGAAGGAGTGGTCCGATTTTAATCAAATTTGATACACTTATAGACAAAAACATAAGAAACGATATTCAGAAGTTTCAAGGTTGCAATAGTGCAGAAAATCGATAATATATATATGTATAAGGCAAGATGTTTGTATGTGTGTCTGATTATCTGTATGTATGTCCTTTATGCAAATCCATAATTTTTATCCAATTCTCACCAAACTTCACACAAATATTCTTTAGACTGAGTCTGAGCTCCAAGAACACGGATTAGTTTTAACGCTTTCATTACACCCGAGCAACGCCGGGTTATACTGCTAGTATATATTGAAAGGGTTACATTTTAGTTTAACTACATGAATTCTTTCAGATAACTGAAAATATCTCAGAACGCATTTCTTCATGTCTTGATCTACTATCAATCCAACTCTCCCACCTGTGTATATAAGTTAGTGTTTGTCTCTGACACAATCTCCGTTGTTTGGCCACCTAATTTCCCTTAAGATACACTTAAAATGCTGACATTTGACATACACATCTGTTTTGCATATTTCCAGCTGGACACAGTTATTTAAAGTTTTATGTCACGAGAGTTATTTTTTGTTTGATGCGAACAGTCGCTGGAAGACGGTCAGGTGACATCTGTCGTTCCTTTCCGGGCGAGGAATCAGTTCCAATGAATTTTATTTCCTTTCTGCCGTTTTCTTAACAGTCGCTGGACATTTGTTGGATATTTCAATCTTTACCAAGCGACGAGATAATTCCCGTAGACTTAACCCCCTTTACGCTGTTAGCTTTCGTTTGTTGATTGCAATTATATTTCTTGGGATTAAATGGGGAGTGAGATTCTGTCGACATCTCCATTGTGATTTATTGAGACACTATCTCCAATAAGCTGACCGTTGACACGTTGAGAGTTTTTACCCCTGAGATATCTTTTATTTTTCATTCTAAATGATTGCTAGAGAGCCGCCTCACTTGTAAAAATAAGGAGTGAGATAGCCGGTTTAGTTCCCGACAGAGTAGCATACGTATTTACCTTTATTCTTTCTCTCTCTCTCTCTCTCTCTCTCTCTCTCTCTCTCTATCTATCTATCTATCTATCTATCTATCTCAGTTAAGTGTTATACGTGATACAAGCTTGGGCGATCATATATCGAAAAAGACATGACTGACTGGGCAGAAGATTATCCCGCAGTAGGTTGCCATTAATTTCTGCTGTAGAATGTTTTACAGCCAAGGCTATAGAACCCAATCTGTCCCATAACTAGAGGATAGAAATGGGCTAGTAACTTTCCCAATGATATTTGCGCATAAGTGAATGCAAGGAATTCAACAGGAATTCGAAAAGTGTAAAAATCCAGGACATGTTTAGTATATAATCCGGGATGATCCTCGTAATATCGTTTAAATATTAAAACTGATCTGACAGAGAGCTCAATGTAAAGAAATTTAATTTACGGAATAGATAATTATTTATCTAACTGTAAATTGAGATAATATTTGGGGGAGGGAATAGCCATTTCAAAATGTCACTTCAAGACATGCATTGTGAACCCCACTTTTTTTATAAAATGGGGTTCTTGAACTGACATGTTCAAATACTTAATTCCTGGTAGTGGATGCGCACTGCTGATGAGTCCCAAATATAGGACGAAACGGCCGTTCAGTGCTTTCTGCATTCTGTTGAGGTAAAATATAAAGCTCGATGATTTACTTAATAATTGTTCAAATCCTACTACTACTTGAATTATATCTCTGTGCTTCAACCACGAAACACGCTATGGATTTAGCGGCTTGGTTGGAGAAGTCGTGGCTTGGGGAGGTACTATCCTATGGGCAAAGGAGCTTGGAGTTCGTGATGAACGGCGCAATTCATCGTGCTTAATTCGTTATCTCTTCGTCATCAGGGCCCGTGGTACAGTTGGTATGACATCAGCTTAATAACCTAACAGTCGGGTTTCGATTGCTGGTAGTGGATGCGCACCGCTGGAGAGTCCCACATATAGGACGAAACGGCCATCCGGTGCTATTTGGATTCTATTGAGGTCGAATATAAATCTCGATGATTTACTTAATAATTGTTCAAATCCTCCTAGTACTTGAAATATATATATAAGTAAATTAACCTAGTGAGAAAACAAACCAACCACGGTTTCACCTAAACAGATGTTCAGGGAAGGTGATCCCTTTTTTGTTATTGATTACTCGCCTCGGGTATTTTCTATGGGCTACGTACTGGCTCGGTCCACATCGCTTGGGCTGATATTCATGTGCTTAGCTTTTTCTTTTTTTACAAACATTTTTTCATTTTGTGTATATACATGATTTACTGTTTCTGGAGATAAGGAATTTAAAAATGTTCTATAATTTTCGACTTTTCCAGCTATTTCATCCTTGTATTTTCAACCAAAATATTACTTTTGACCTGGACAACATTGTTTTTCCTGTCAAAAATCAATTACTTATATTGCCAATAATACCACTAATGTAAGATGACGCCTTACATGACACCTATCCAGTAATAATAGTGCAATAAAAACGTTTATTAACCAATAGCTTACAAGAACCCTGAAGAAAAGGCTGAAATTCAAAACTTATGAACATTTTCATATTTCTTATTTCCAGCAAAAAAAGAAACGTAAAAATGCTGAAAAAAATTTAAATCAAAAATTAAAATCTTCGTTGTCGGTTTTATATATATATATATATATATATATATATATATATATGACCCAAACGGCCAAAATAAAATATATTTGGGCTCAACCAAAAACTCTTTTAAGACCAGGTGGCTTAATCACATGTCTACATCTAAAATATAAAATTAAAAACAATACATAAATTGGCTAGCTACGTGTCGAAGTTGAAATCAAAATATGGAAAAGACCCAGACATAACGTGGAGCATTGAAAAAGCAGCCAAGCCTTACAGTGGTGGAAAAATATGTAGACTGTGCCAAGAAGAAACATTAGAAATTATGCTATTCCCAAATAAAAAGGAACTGTTAAATGAAAGAACGGAAATTATGACTAAATGCATCCACACTAAGAAATACCTCTTACGTTTATACGACCATGGATGAAAATGCCATAATTCGTTTTAATTTAAAAATTGCGCATTCATAACTTCCTGCCACGTGAACGCTCAAATAAAACACCGTTACAAGAGTTCTTAAAAACTCTTAAATATCTTAAAACGTAGAACAGTAAACGGTAAAATCAGTTATTAAAAATCGCCTGAAGATACCACTTGTGGTACAAACCTGGGTAGCGGAATAACTCGTTTAAAAATGGAATATATATATATTCCAAAGTGGAACGAATAATTAACATTATTATAATATAACTAGAAAAGTAGCCATTTTGTTTTGACACTATCCGTGCCTATATATATATATATATATATATATATATATATATATATATATATATAAGTGTTTCTTTCTCTTATTGAATTTAGTGCATTGCTTAAGATCCTCAAAGGTTTAGTGTTTTCTATGTTGCTATACACTGTATTTTCAGTTAGTCTTAATATTATTTTTAAGCGTTTTTAAATTAAAGAAGAAATAAAAACTTGATAGTATATTTACTTCTGTCTATAACTAAGTGTTGCAAAATAAAATCCTTACATTTGCCTTGGCAAAGTCATAGGACGAAACGCGGAAGTAAAAGCAAGTTAGCTTTTTCTCCTTATTGATATCTGTGTGTTTGTGTGCGTGTGTGTGTGTGTGTGTGTGTGTGTGTGTGTGTGTGTTGGATGCCCGTTTTCCGAGTACGTCTGTCAGAGTGGCTAGCTAATCACTGTTTCAGATGCTATTTCTGGCAATTCTTCTATTCCAAAACCACATTGCAAACCTGTGGCTAAAACTCCAACTGATCTTAGCGGACCTTAGACACAGATTCAGTGAGATAGCGAGTACAAATGTTTTGAAGCAGGAGAGTGAACTTCAACCCCATGTGACTTCATGCCGGCCTAACCATCTACATCTTCATCTAAACAATTTAACTTACAAGTTTTGGGTCAGCAAATGTAGTATGTTTTTTAGGAACTTCCCATATACTGGGATAGAATTCCAAGGCTATTATTACGAAGAGGTCGCATGCTTGAAAATACAACCTTACTGAGATTCAAATCGGAGTTTCTCGGCAGAAAAGCTAACGTTCTAACCACTTGATCACGCATGTGCTCCGACAAAAAAAAAAAAAAAAAAAAAAAAAACAGAAAACAAAAAAAAAAAACAAAAAACAAAAAAAAAACAAGGAGGTGATTTATGGTTCATATTCCCAGAGGGACTTTTTGGCCTGATAGAAAGAAAATGCTTCGCAGTAACATCTATGCGAGCCATGTAATAACTCTATCCTAAACCCTTGTACGTTTGACGGAACCAATTGACACCTGAAGAATAACCACGAATATACCGATCGAAACGCTGCGATTTAAATAACAAAGGTGTTGATGCTACTCAGGAGACAACAACAACAACAACAACAACAAAAAGGAAACATAAATGATGATGACAAAATAGACTGTCATACACAAGAAAAGTCAATCAGAAGACAGATAAAATGAGATAACGGATTGCTTCAATGATATGAAATAATAATGATGAGAATCAGAATTTGCCGACGGCCGCTGACAATTCCATCTGCCAAAGTCGTTTCATTTGCCCTGGTTATGTGAATAAATCGAAGCTAAAACTGCCGACTCACCTGCCATCTTTTGCGATTTCGAGTTAATTATTTGGAAAAATGGTCGCAACAGCTTTGAGAAGTCAGTTAGGGAATCAGTAGAGCACCTGCCGGTCTTTTAAGATATTTGTCCGATAAGAGACGACAGAGAAGCGGGAAAGGAAAGTCATATCGCTCCGACTTTCTCTGTCAATTTAAAAAAAAATCTATATATAATGTGAATTCTTAAAAAAAAACAATAAATTGTTTTTATTTTTAAACTAAATTAAAATTAAATTATTTTAAATTATTTATCTAAAATAAATTAAATTATTTTATTTGTAGACGTTTCACACTCCACCCACGTCTATTGAACAGGTGAAGAGGCTCATCCCTTGTTCCCTGTTTAGGATGAGGTTTCCGGCTTTCTTTTTTTCAATCGTTTCACTCCTTTTCCTTTTTCTTTTTTTCAATTGGAGTAGATAGACTAAGCTATCGCCCGGTTCACACTCCACCCACGTCTATTGAACAGGTGAAGAGGCTCATCCCTTGTTCCCTGTTTAGGATGTGGTTTCCGGCTTTCTTTTTTTCAATCGTTTCACTCCTTTTCCTTTTTCTTTTTTTCAATTGGAGTAGATAGACTAAGCTATCGCCCGGTTCACACTCCACCCACGTCTATTGAACAGGTGAAGAGGCTCATCCCTTGTTCCCTGTTTAGGATGTGGTTTCCGGCTTTCTTTTTTTCAATCGTTTCACTCTTTTTCCTTTTTCTTTTTTTCAATTGGAGTAAATAGACTAAGCTATCGCCCGGTTCACACTCCACCCACGTCTATTGAACAGGTGAAGAGGCTCATCCCTTGTTCCCTGTTTAGGATGTGATTTCCGGCTTTCTCTTTTCCAATCTTTTCACTCCTTTTTCTTTTTCTTTCTTTTTTTCAATTGGAGTAGATAGACTAAACTATCACCCGGTTCACACTCCACCCACGTCTATTGAACAGGTGAAGAGGCTCATCCCT
The DNA here is from genome assembly GCA_037127315.1 of Ascarosepion bandense. Lineage (NCBI taxonomy): Eukaryota > Metazoa > Mollusca > Cephalopoda > Sepiida > Sepiidae > Ascarosepion > Ascarosepion bandense. The sequence goes on along the minus strand of JBBBDQ010001287.1, from coordinate 922,917 downwards.
TGTTCCCTGTTTAGGATGTGGTTTCCGGCTTTCTTTTTTTCAATCGTTTCACTCCTTTTCCTTTTTCTTTTTTTCAATTGGAGTAGATAGACTAAGCTATCGCCCGGTTCACACTCCACCCACGTCTATTGAACAGGTGAAGAGGCTCATCCCTTGTTCCCTGTTTAGGATGTGGTTTCCGGCTTTCTTTTTTTCAATCGTTTCACTCCTTTTCCTTTTTCTTTTTTTCAATTGGAGTAGATAGACTAAGCTATCGCCCGGTTCACACTCCACCCACGTCTATTGAACAGGTGAAGAGGCTCATCCCTTGTTCCCTGTTTAGGATGTGGTTTCCGGCTTTCTTTTTTTCAATCGTTTCACTCTTTTTCCTTTTTCTTTTTTTCAATTGGAGTAGATAGACTAAACTATCACCCGGTTCACACTCCACCCACGTCTATTAAACAGGTGAAGAGGCTCATCCCTTGTTCCCTGTTTAGGATGAGGTTTCCGGCTTTCTTTTTTCCAATCTTTTCACTCCTTTTTCTTTTTCTTTCTTTTTTTCAATTGGAGTAGATAGACTAAACTATCACCCGGTTCACACTCCACCCACGTCTATTGAACAGGTGAAGAGGCTCATCCCTTGTTCCCTGTTTAGGATGAGGTTTCCGGCTTTCTTTTTTCCAATCTTTTCACTCCTTTTCCTTTTTCTTTTTTTCAATTGGAGTAGATAGACTAAACTATCACCCGGTTCACACTCCACCCACGTCTATTGAACAGGTGAAGAGGCTCATCCCTTGTTCCCTGTTTAGGATGTGGTTTCCGGTTTTTCTCTTTTCCAATCTTACTCTTACGTAGCCCCCTGTGCATCAGTGGTGTTACCGCCTTGCTTGGGGTGATATGATAAAAAAAAAATTAATTAAATAATATATTTCTTATTAATCTGGTCGTAATCGGGTAATAATCTTGGAAGAACATTAAAGTAATCCAGATAAAATACTGGCTGTGAAACGCCTGCAGAGGAAGAAAAATTGAAAGGGTTGGAAGATAATACAATATTCTCACCATATTTAATCAACCTTTTCAGTGAGAAAAGAAAGCCTGCAAGAATTCCTACTAGGTTGTCTGCGAAAGGGACAACCCAGCATGCAAATTACATAATGGGGATACCAGAATAAAGCAATTTCAAAAATTTAAATATCCAGGAAGTGTCTAACAGAAGATGAAATAGGGTTCATCAAAATCTGAAGACACATTGGAATAATGAAAGATGGCTTCTTTTATAGAAACTTTAAAATGAGGAGATCCTAAGAGAATTCCTACCAGGATTCATTAATGGCATCCAGAGAACAGAGGAACAGAGAATGCATGTTTGTCAGAAAAAAAAACAGCCTAACATACGTATTACAAATTCTTCTTCTTTTTCATGTGCCGTATCCTTTCAGGACGTAGGTTATCATAGACTTCCACTTGGCTCTGTTTCTTGTCGCTCTCAAAATTATTCCTCTTGGTGTCTCTCCTAAACCTCGCTCTGCCATCCATTTCTTCATGTTTACACGCACTGCTTTCCTTTGCCTCTCTTTTCTTCTATCCGTACTGTGAGTATTAAGTTTTCCATGCCTTCTTTCTTCATTACTTGTCCCAGGAACCTTATCTGTCTCTTCCTGATGTTAAGTATCAGTTTTCTTCTCGTTTCCAACACTTCATCGTTGCCTCGCTCCTCCATTCATTTGCTCCGAACAAAAAGTACGTCTCGCGACGTACTCCCTCGTCTCTCCTTCTCTTTATCCGACCTGTGAGTATTAAATTCTCCAGGCTCTCCTTCCTCATTACATGTCCAAGAAACCTTATTTGTCTCTCCCTGATATTAATAATGAGTTTTCTTCTCGTTTGCATGCTTTGCAACACCTTAATCGTTGCGCACGTGCTCCCTCCATGGTATCCTCAGCATCCTTCTGTAAAACCAAATTTCTGCTGCCTGAAGCCTCACCTTCATCTTTGATGAGATCGTCCAGCATTCACTTCCATACAGAAGGACAGATATCACGTAGCAATCCAGCACTCTACATTATCTATCTATCTATCTATCTATCTATCTATCTATCTATCTATCTATCCTTCTGTAAAACCAAATTTCTGCTGCCTCAAGCCTCTCCTTCATCCTGAATGAGATCATCTAAAATTCACTTTCATACAGAAGGACAGATATCACATAGCAATCTAGAACTAATTTTTTTTGTTTCGAACGAAATTTTCCTGTCTCTCAGTATTCTAGTTAGCTTTTGGAGTGCTTCCTTGGCAATGCCAATGGATCTCAGCATCGGAATTTTCATTCTCAGTTAAAGTTCCTTCCACATGCCTGCTTTCCCGACGGCTACAATCTCCAGGAGTTTAAATGTAAGGTCAATAGACACCTCCTATCACACTAACTTGCATCTATTCTCTCAAATACACTCACCATCTACCCAACCCCCATTCTCGATGTCCTTACCCGTCTATCACCCTCTTTCTGACATTTCCTATATCTAACCATCCTTTCTTATCACTTCCCCCCCTATGTAACCCCCTGCGCAATAGTGGCAGTGGTATGCCTTGCTCGGGGTGAAACGATAAAAAAAAACAAAAAAGAAAAAAACGTCCCTTGTATGTGGCGATAGCAAAATGAAGCAAGTTCAAAAATTCAAATATCTAGGAATTGTTTAACAGAAGATAAAAAAAAGCTTTTATCGGAATCTGAAGATGCATTGGTATAGCGAAAGAGACTTTGTAAAAGCTAAGCAAACTATTAAGAAACAGGGCACTTTACTTAGAAACAATGACAAGTTTACTGAACTGTTGCATCATATCGGTCATCCTAAGTAGCAGAGATACTGGAGAATGGAAATAAATCTGATTCAGCAAATACATTTTTGAGGATCAGTCAGTTAAGTGCTACACGCTTGGGCGATCATGTCTCGAAAGAGACATGACTGACTGGACAGAAGATTTTCTCTCATATTTATTAAGTAGTTATTTGTAGGTGATCAGCTTATTACTCCATAACAATTGAAAACTGATCCCCCAATTTATGCCCAGTAGAAGCCTTAATCATGTTTTCAACTATTATATTCAGGTAGTCAGTTAAGTGCCATATGTGATACACGCTTGGGCGATCATATATCGAAAGAGTAATGACTAACTGGGCAGAATATTATCTCGCAGGAATATTCTTGAGCAGCCACGCCTGGTTCGTCTTGGCCCTGTGTGGAGGATCGGAGTCCTGCTGGAAGACGTAGCGGCGTCCAGAGGCGATCTCGTCCATCCAGGGTTTCACCACACTCCTCAGTACCTTTCAGATCTACCCTCAGGCCCTTTTAAAAGAATGCTGAAGTTCTTCTCTGAAGAAAAAAAAATCATCCAGGACCAGACGAGCAACAGGCAGAACGACAGGTGGATCTGCAAAGACATCCTCTGTCATGGTCCTTGGCGTCATCTTAAGGGAGGAGGGAAGTCATGCCTCCGTTCTCCATTTAATAAAGTGTCAAGTGTCGGATTTTGCTGTAACACCCTGTAGTTATATAATTTATAAAATAACCAACAATAAATTTTATACCAAAATGACCAAAGTAGGTTTTAATTGTAGTTGAATGTGTGCTGTTGCATTCAGGATATGTGAATTTCGACATTGGGTAGCACATGGAGCCTGATGTGACACTGAACAAATTCAGCCAAACAACTAACTCGTCAAAGGGGTTGCAGTCGGGTGGGGAGGGAGTCCACAAGTCCGGCGACTAATGCTGAGGAATATTGTTGAGCAGCCACGCCTGGGTCGTGTTGGCCTTGTGTGCAGGATCGGAGTCCTGCTGGAAGACGTAGGGGCATCCAGCGGCGATCTCGTCTATCCAGGGTTTCACCACGCTCCTCAGCACCTCCTGGTAGATCTCAGCTGTGACTCTCAGGCCCTTTTGAAAGATGAAAAGAATTCCATCCAGGACCAGACGAGCAACAGGCTGAACGACAGGTGGATCTGCAAAAATATCGAGGAGATTCCGGTCGTGAAGCATACGAAGTTTCCATCCTCCGTCATGGTCCTTAGCGTCATCTCCAGCGAGGGAACATCATGCCTCCGTTCTTCTTTCAAGTAATGTGTCGTCATGGAGTTCTTTTCTTATCTCTAACAGAAAAAAAAAACTGATAAAATTTATATAGGGTGATATATGCAATACTGCGGTTTCCAGTGCACAATGTTTCGTCATCTTTTTACCTGTAATCAGTTATCCTGGTAGGGTTGTGAAAAAAAAGGAGTCAATAACCTTTAGTTAAAGTTCTTCGATGAGCACTCAATTACCTTATATACACAGAGAAGCACACACACAATAGGAAGGTGATTTCTTGATGTTATCTGTCTCGATGAGGTGATCCCAAAGTGCGGCACCTTTGGAAAATGCCTGGAAACCATATTATATATATATATATATATATATATACATATATATATATATACATATCTACCAACTTAATAAAAAATTATCCAAATCTTGGAGAATTCTTGTCTTTATTTTCACCTGAAATTAAAGCACAAAAACGATGTTTACAACGGCTCATGATTAAACATAATAGACATTCATTGTCTGTTATATTTAACAATATAGGTTTAGAAAATTATCTGCTGCCTCAATACACTAAATATATATATATATATATATATATATATATAAGTACCGCGCATGTATAATATATAAATAAATAATATAAAATATATAACAAATTGCATATATATATATATGTGTGTGTATGTGTGTGTGTGTGTGTGTGTCTGCGTGTGTATGTGTCCGTTACCTAGAGACTCCGAAACGGCTGAACCGATTTTCTTGAAAATTTACACAGTTGTACTATAACCGTCTGCGAGTGTTCTTAGCTGAGTTTTGTGTCGAGGTACTCTCGATAAATATTGAAAATCGATAATGAAAAATCGGGTGATAGAAGGAGTGGTCCGATTTTAATCAAATTTGATACACTCATAGACAAAGACTTAAGAAACGGTATTCAGAAGTTTCAAGATTGCAGTTCTTACAATAGTGCAGAAAAGTGATCATATATATATATATATATAAAAGGCAAGATGTTTGTGTGTGTGTGTCTGTTTATCTGCCTGTATGTCTATTTTTTTCAGCCCTTATATTCTAGTTTTTGCTTCGGTTATGGCTCTAAGTAGGTATAATTGTAGTTCTTAGTCTCAGCCATGATACCATTTACCCAGAGGACTTCAGTTTACGACGAAAAAAACTTATTTGATATCGATACCGGAAAATCAAGATTTGACCTAAATCCATTCAGTTTTATTTCAGTCTACGGTTTCGCTTTAACTGGAAACAACTATTACTTTTTAGTCTTTCGTGCTAACGTCCAAATAGTCTGAGACCATGGATCAGTTTTAAAGCTTTCATTACACCCGAGCAACG
>JBBBDQ010001287.1:885000-912500 GCA_037127315.1 Ascarosepion bandense | reverse complement strand
TCTCCACTATATGTAGCCCCCTGCGCAGTAGTGGCAGTGACATGCCTTGCTCGGGGTGAAACGCTTATAAAAAAATAAAAGAACAGTTATGTCTCCATTCTTTTTCTTACAGGGTTTCATACCCAACACGCAAGCCTCCAACAAGTGTATTAAAAAGGTAAAGCTTTCTTGAAGGTATCTGTTGGAAAACACTATGGCAGGCTGCAGGAAACTGCGCCACGCCCCACAAGCAGGAGAACCCAATCTTGGCTGCCAGACAATTTCTACAACCCCGTCACACCTTTAAATCCGGACATCTAACACCCTAGACTACAACCTCGTTGATTATTATGAGTGGGTCGCAACAAAACTCCTTGTAACATCTAAGAAGAAGAGAAGGCAACGATTATGGAAACATTCACCAGCTAAACCAGTGATTCCCAAACTGGGGGAAATTTGAAGCTACCAGAGGGGAAATAATTAAACTACCTACTAAAAAAAAAAAAAAAAAAAAAAAAAAAAAAGACACAAAAGCAACACACGTTGCGCGCTTGCCCTGATATTGATAAACTGGTGCAGGGGAAGCAGCATCTTCTTCTTCTATGTGCCCTCTCCCTTCAGGGCCTAGGCGATCATGGCTCTCCACGTTTCCCTATCCTTTGTGGCTCTTAATATGTTTGCTCCTGTTGCTCCTGGCAACCCCCGTTCCGTCATCAACCTGATCAGGCCCTGCAAATATGTTATCCGCTGCCTTCCTCTGTCTCTCCTTCCTTCTATCTGTCCAGTCAGTATCAGGTTCTCCAGGCTCTCCTTCCTCATTGCATGTCCCAGGAACTTCAGTTGTCTCTTCCTGATGCTCAGCATCAATTTCCTTTTGTTGCCATTCATTCTAACACCTCGTCGTTGCTTGTATGCTCAGCATCCTTCTGTAGAACCTCATTTCGGCCAATTCCAGTTTTGTCCTCATTTTCGATGATATTGTCCAGCATTCACAGCCGTATTGACGAACTGACATCACGTAGCAGTCTAGCACTCTTTTCTTCGTTTCTATTGAGATTTTCCTGTGTGTTAGTATTTTGCTCATATTCTGGAACGCGTCCTTTGCCATGCCAATTCGCCTTCGGATCTTCACCCTTCTCATTAATTTAATTCTGAAGTAGAAGAGCAAGCAAAAGTCTCTCTATCCACTTTACTCTGTAATTATAAGTTTATAATTATATTGGTATATTTGAAAAATATACAATTACTCTGTAATTACAAGTTTATAATTATATTTGTATATTTGAAAAATAAATTAGTAAATAGTCTCAGTGTGTTTTAAGTGCTCTCTTTCTTTCATACACATAAAGGGGGAAATCTGGATGTTTGAACTGAGTGTAGGGGGAAATGCCAGAAAAAAGTTTGGGAACCACTGAACTAAACGATGGGGACCGTTTGGAAGAGACTATTTAGTGTCTCAAGACATTTCTGTGTAATTTCGATCAGTCAGTTAAGTACCATACGTGGTACACGCTTAGACGATCATGTCTTGAAAGAGACATGACTGACTGGACAGAAGATTATCCCGCAGTGTGATGTCATTGCTTTCTGCAGTAGACTGGTTGCCAGCCAAGGATATAGAACCTAATCTATCCTGTTATTTAACCCATAACTGGAGGGAACTGACGGATTAATACCTTTCCCAAGGGTATTTGCGCGTAAGAATTCAACTGGAATTCGAATTCGGCTCCCCGATTTAAGCTTTAAAGTGAGATATCAGTGTTATATTCAATTTTGTATAATTCTGAAAAGTCATCTCACGCACCTTATATATGTGCGTGTGTTTTAAACTTAATTTGTCGCGAATAATTCATATTTATTTATTTATCAAAGAGTATTTAAATTTACTTTTGTCTACCAGCCTAACTATTCGAGAAATATTATTAAAGAGAAATTATGCGCTCTGAGGTGGTATTCGAGACTGCGTTCCCAGAGAGAAAGTATCATAAGATTTCACGTGCTTTTACCTCTTGAGGATCAAGCAAAGTTGAATAGTGGTGCTAAACCATAGACTTCTCTCTGACTATTGAAATATATGCATCTGCATAATATATTTTACAGTTAAGTTCATATATATATATATATATAAAGTTGAAGAATTTGTCAATTTAACTGAGCAGGTTCACGCCGACTTCGAAGTTTCGGGAATAATGAGAAAAGGTAGACATTCGAACGAATATCTGTTTTGCTACACAAATAACACTAAATAACAGCAAAAAAAGAAACGTACAAATAAGCATATAAATAGTTATACACAAACCTAAATCATTACAAAATACGATAATGATATAACAACCACCAAAGGAAAAAAAAAAACACACACACACACACACATGAAGCCCACAAATAAACACAAGAACACCCCGATATCGAGAACTGTCGGATAAGAACCTACTTGGCAAAATACCGTTTATTAGTAACACTGCTATAAAAAACAAAAATCTTTGTGCCAAATATTCTCATGACGCAACACTATATATATAATATAGATACATACATATATATATATATATATATATATATATATATATATATTATAAAGGATTTTCTATTATTACGTTGGATAATACATATTGCACCGCTTTGATGCTCTTAACGTCACTCGTCAGATTGAATCTGAGGAGTCGCATTAAGAACATCAAAGCGGTGAAATATGTATTATCCAAGGTAATGATAGAAAATGCTTTATAAAATATTACTCTATTAAATTAAATACATGAATTTAATATTGAGTTCTCTCGAGTTCGTCTCTTTACCCGGATTACATACCAAGTGTACTACGTTATATATATATGCACACACACACACACACACACACACACACACACACGTGTGTGTGTGTGTGTGTGTAATGAAGTGTTATATTGTCATTGAAATATAATAAAAAATACACAACCCCAAATCAAATTAATTATCTGTTAGCTAAAACAGCTAAACTTAAACTTCATCATCGTTATCATAAAGAAGCACAATATATATATATATATATATATATATATATATATATAAGCCCCGGATTCATACATTGAAAATATCAATAAGGATGCTAAAATCATCACAGACTAGTTAAATTTAAATACTAATATTAACTGGCAAACAAATCTTTTTTACAGTGAAAGACCACAAAGATGACTTTACCAACAATCCATCATACAGACTTATTAATAAAAAAAAAGAAACAGAATAAGCTATCAAATATTAAACATATTTGCGACTTGTTAAGAACAACCACTCAAGCAAACTAGTGATTGTGTTTCCTCGTTCCAAAACATTAAATGCAAAAGCAAATACACATTCATCAAATATGACATAAAAAAAAAAACTTTTACCCATCAATATCTTAGAAAGGTTTACTGGAAGCATTTAATTTTGCTAAAATGTACACAAAAATACCATCAAAGCATATTGACATAATATTACATCACCGAAAATCTATACTTCTCCACAAAGGTATAGCATAGATCAAGAAATCCAACAACGAAGCATTCGATGTACCACAAGGATCGTATGATGGAGCAGAAATCTCAGAATTGATGAGGATATATATTTTAAACAAAATTAACAAAATAGTCCATATTGACAACCACGGATTATATAGAGGTGACGGATTAATGATAGCACCAGAGTAAGTGATAAAATAGGGAAAACGCTTTTTAAATTATTCAAAAAACTAGATTTTGATATTAGAGTGGACACAAATAATAAAGTGGTTGAATATTTAGCTGTAGAACTTAATTTATAAACTGGAAATGTCTCGCCATACATGAAAACAAACACTAAGTTATCATACATAAATACAAAGTCTAATCATCCAATAATATAATTAAATACATTTACAAAGGAATAGAACACAGACTGTCTAATAATTCGTCAAACAAATCAATATTTAATGAAAAGAAATATATCTATGAGGATGCACTAAGAAATTCTAGCTATAAAAATATTTTACAATATAATTCTCAACCAAACAGACAAATAAAAAACAACAGTAGAAAATGAACCATTATCTGTTTCAACCCACCACTCAATTTAGATGTAAAGACCAAAATAGGTCAAATATTTTTTAAACTAATAGATAGACACTTTCCAAAAAATCAGAACTAAACAAAATTTTCAACAGAAATACAAACAATTTAATCTATAGTTGCACTAATAATTTAAATAATTTTCCGAAAAAAAGAAAAACTCCAGAAACTTAAATTGCATCGTACAAAACAAAACCACTAACAAAGAATGCAACTGCAGGGACAAAAATAAATGTCCACTTCAAGGTCTCTACAGCACAAAAGAAATAATTTACAAAGCAGAGATACATAACCCAAATGGCCAAAACAAAATATATTTGGGCTCAACCTTTGAGACCAGGTGGTTTAATCACACGTCTACATTGAAAAATTAAATAAAACAATGCAACATTGGGTAGCCACGGGTGGAAATTGAAATCAAAATATGGAAAAGACCCAAACATAACGTGGAGCACTGTAAAAACAGCCAAGCCTTACAACGGTGGAAAAATATGTAGACTGTGCCAAGAAGAAAAGTTAGGAATTATGATGTACCCCAAAAAAGACGAACTTTTAAATGAAAGAACGGAAACTATGATTAAATGCATCCACACTAAGAAATGCCTCTTAGGTTCATACAACCATGGATGAAAAAGCCATAATCCGTTTTAATTTAAAAATTTTGCGTACATAAATTCCCTGCCACGTGAACGTTCAAATAAAACACCCTTACAAGAGCGTTCTTAAAAAGAAAAACAGTAAACGGTAAAATCAGTTATTGAATATCCTCTGAAGACACCACTCATAATAGAAACCTGGGTAGCGCAATAACTCGTTTAAAAACGGAATATACATACATATATATATATATATATATAAATTTAGTATATCGAGGCAGCAAGTAATTTTCTAAACATATGCTGTTAAATATAAGAGACAATGAATGTCTATTATGTTTAATAATGAGCCGTTCTAAACGTTGTATTTTTGCTTTAATTTCAGTTGAAAATAAAGACAAAATTTCTCCAACATTTGGATAATTATTTATTGGGTTTCTTCTAAGCTTTCGGCTCACATGAGCCATCTTCAGAGAGGTTGTTTGAATTGAAATATTATAAAATCCACCATCACCGACGATTTTATTTTGTGTTGACATAAAACTCCGCTTGGCAACGGCAATAGTTACCAAAAATAATAAACGCAGTTCTTAAGTTTGCGATGCGGTTTTATGACGTCACACCGCGGGATAGCGCGTAATGACAACAAGACCATGTTGTCAAATGCAATGTAATATGTTATTTCCTGTTTTAAAGTTGATTTTATTCAGTTTTGGTTGATTCTATTTGATGTACATGGCCTCCAATATCTGCAGGTTCCTCTTACTGTGTGTATGAGTAAGGATCACCGTATTGTTGACTAAAATCTGTCTGATATTACTTACATGTTTATGTTTTTCAGAGAAATGTTGTTTAATAGTACTCTGATCAGACATTCATTGTCTCTTATATTTAACACCATATATATATATATGGGTAGGTTTTGAAGGCTATCACAATGTGTTTAGTGAAATAAAGGAAGGTAAAGAAGGTGTTGGGTATTACCTGTTTATTATTTATTAATATTTCGAGAACAAAATCGCATCTTCAGAATGGTAGGAGAGCTTGATTTCAAATCCGCTTGTGGACTGTGACTTTCGAGATTTTCTTCGCTGAAATGGCCATAGGACATTTATATTTTTCGCAGTTTTATTTAAATATATATTCATATTTGGCTATGCAAATAGATAATACTATCTACATCGAGCCCACTACCAGGATCATTTTTAATATTAATACGATTAATATTAATAGGATTTGTTCTGGGATTTTACGTACTGCCATTTTCTTTTTGGATATATATATATATATATATATATATATATATATGGTTCTTATCTGCCAACCCTGTCAGATATCAATCGCTGGGAGACCAAACTGGCGCATGATTTTTTCTTTTTTCTTTTTTGTAATTTGAATTGCTTTTTTAAAATTTGATTGCAGACGATTTTATATTTTAACTGTTAGTCAATTTTTTATCCCATTTAGTTTCCTGTAAGCTTATTTCGTTGTTCTTGTTGAAAATAAGTAATTGTTTTCGACAAGAATTGATTTCTGACATTATTTGCCGACAGGTTTCTGAGATAATTGTTTTTCGTATTAAGATGAGTTAATCAATGCTTTTTGCGACTATAATAAAATATCAAGTCATTGTTTACGCCAATTTCGAAGTTACGTGAGGACACCGTTATGATGCTTTCACTCATCGGGTCTAGGTTTCTAGCTCAAGAAAGCTAGCTCTAATGAGTGAGGGCATCGTAAGCGTGTCCTCACGAAACTTCGAAGTCTGCATGAAGTTTACTCATTTAAAGTGACAAACTCTTTGCACTAAAACTACCAACGTGTTTACCTCCACCTCGATATTGAGCACTTCCCGATAAAAACCTACGTACCAAAATAACTTTTATCTGTAAAACGATTAAGAAAACAAAAAAACAAAACAAAAAAAAAACAAAAAAAAAAGAAACTCGCTAACTACGTTTGGAAATTGAACTAAATATGGAAATTGAAGTAATATATATATATATATATATATATATATATATATTATATATAGTGTTGAGTCATGAGAATATCTAAAAAAAAGATTCTGACATAATATGGAGTATAATAAATAAAAAAATAAGGCCAAACCTTACAATGGTGGTGATGTCTGTAGATTGTACCGAAAAGAAAAATTAACCATAATACTATTTCTTCAACAAAATTACTATATGAAAGATCAGAAATAATATCCAAACACCAAAAAGTATATTTTAGGATGATACAAACCTGAATGAAATTTTTTAAGATCCTTAATCAATTCCGCCCTAATTTTGAAATTTTGAAATTTCAGTTATTTTAAACTTTCAGTTGGGCGTTCGTAAAAATTCCTGTTGTATATTTGAAAATGTTGGAAATTTAGTTGTTATAAATTGCCTGAAGATACCAAAAGGTTGTGTCCAAGGCTGCGTAAATAACAAGTTTCTAAATGAAAAATATTCAATAGCCCTACATTATGTATGTATTGAGCATTATTTAATACAACTGTATACTGGTCTAATTTAATTATAACCAAAAACTGGTTAACAATTATATATATATATATATATATATATATATATATTATAAATTATTCTTTAGAACATGTACAAATTAGAGTTTACTACAAAATTGTACATTTTGTTTCAACATTGAAAGAACAATGTCTAATCAGGTAATTAATAATGATGTTAATAAACGTTCTTTTACAAAAGTAAATTTAAAAGCTCCCTTCTTTTCATGGATGTCGGCTCGGAACGAGAAACCGGGGAGTCGAGTTCGAATTCCAGTTGAATCCATTGTAATCACTTACGCGCAAATACCCTTGGGAAAGGTATTAATCCGTCTCTACCTTCCAGCTATGGATTAAATAACAGGACAGAATGGGTTCTATAGCCTTGGTCGGCAACCAGTCTACCGCAGAAAGTAATGGCAACCTACTGCGGGATAATCTTCTGCCCAGTCAGTCATGTCTCTTTCGAGACATGATCGCCCAAAGCGTGTATCACGTATGACACTTAACGGACTGACTAACTGAATATAATAGTTAGAAACATGATTAAGGCTTCTTTTGGTCATAAAGTAGGGGATCATTTTTATATTGTTATGAAGTAATAAACTGAACCCCCACTAATTACTACACAATAATATAATACATCTCTTCTCCCTCTACTTATGAGTGAAATAATAGAACAGATTGGGTTCTACAGCATTAACTGGCAACCAGTCTACCGCAGAGAACAATGGCAACCTACTGCGGTCAGTCATGTCTCTTTCGAGACATAATCGCCCAAGCATGTTTCACGTATGGCACTTAATTGACTGACTCCTTTTCATCTTTTGAAAAATTTTCGAACGCGCTAAGAGTATATAAAAAAGAAGGGGAAAAGAAAGCGAGTAAAAAAGAAAAGAAAGCAAAAAGAGAAATTTAAAAAAGGAGAAAGAAAAAGGAAAGAGAAGAACATAGGAGAAAAAAAAGAAAAGGAAAGGACATAGAGGAAAATAAAAGCGAACAAGAAAAACAAGAGAATGAACCGAGAGGAATTGGAGTAGATAGACTAAACTATCGCCCGGTTCACACTCCACCCACGTCTATTGAACAGGTGAAGAGGCTCATCCTTTGTTTCCTGTTTAGGATGTGGTTTCCGGGTTTCTCTTTTTCCAATCTTTTCAATCTTTTATTATTTTTTTTTCAATTGGAGTAGATAGACTAAACTATAGCCCGGTTCACGCTCCACCCACGTCTATTGAACGGGTGAAGAGGATCATCCCTTGTTTCCTGGTTAGGATGTGGTTTCCGGCTTTCTCTTTTCCAATCTTTTCACTCTTACGTAGCCCCCTCCACATCAGTGGCGTTACCGCCTTGCTCAGGGTGATATGATTAAAAAAATATACGAAATCTTAGGGAGAACAGTAAAACCCAGGAGGAACAAATGCTCAAATTATGTTAAGCATCGTATTTTACTTTCCCTGAAAAACACCATATAATAATTCTGCTTGTTCCTTCCTTAATTAGTTACTTAGTTCCTCCGTCCGTTACACTTACTCTCTACACGAGCTTTTCCTTCCCTTCTATCTTTTTATAAACTATAAACGCTACTCTCCTCAGCCTTTCTCTCACCTTTGCCAAACAGAAGGGTAGTAAAGTGTGAGAGGGTAGGAGGAGAGAGCCTATAGCGTTACCGTAGCAGTAGCAGCTTAAGCTGGTGGTTGTAGCAGTAATTGTGTGTGTGTTTATGAGTATGTACTGTAAAATATAGTAAAATAGGTAGGTTTGTTGTCGTATCCCGTGACCTAATAACGAAATTTCTGGACTCAACACCCTTGGCCATTACTCAGTTGGTCTCTTCTCTTTACAATGGACACAAGAGCCATGATTTTTCAGTAATAAAAAAAAATAATTCTCTTTTAAAATCTCTCACAAAATAGCGTACAGTATTTTGGTTATGGTCTGTGCATCTTCTTCTTCTTCTTCTTCTTCTTATTCTTCTATGTGCACCGTCCCTTCAGGACGTTGGCGATCATGGTTCTCCACGTCTCCCTATCCCTTGTGGCTCTTAGTATGTTTGCTCGTGTTACTTCTGGCAAACCCCGTTCCGTCATCCACCTGATCAGACCCTGCAAATATGTTATCCGCTGCCTTCCTCTGTCTCTCTTTCCTTCTATCTGACCAGTCAGTATCATGTTCTCGAGGCTCTCCTTCCACATTGCATGTCCCAGGAACTTCAGTTGTCTTTTCCTGATGCTCAGTATTAATTTCCTTTTTGTTGCCATTCTTTCCAACACCTCATCGTTGCTTGCATGCTCAGTCCACTATATCCGCAGCACCCCTCTGCATACGCCGTTTAATATGATATAAGATTACAGTAAAGTAGCTTCTATGGACATTACTTTCATAGATATTTTAATAAAATTATACTCCGTGTTATCGTTATTTTATTACCCAATAGTATTATGTTTGAAGACGTTACTATCATTTGTAGTATGACAAAGTAAAATGTTTCCAGGAATTCATAATTATCCTTCTGTGGAAATTCCATGGGTTCCGCTAGTTAAATTTATTATTTTTCAACGAACTTTTTATGGGAGGCAAATATTTCACATTGCTGTAAGTATATGCGTACACACATTTCAATTTTGTATTTGCGTGTCTCTAGCTGTTTGAGAGTGTGCTTGTGAGATAAAGTGTGTAAGTACGCTTTAAGATATAAACCTGTATGTCCACAGTTATAAATAGGTGTTTGTGATTTAGTGCTTTGTATGTATACACTTACGTGGTTTACACACACACACACACACACACACACACACACACACATATATATATATATATATATATATATGATATTTATAAGAAGTAGAGAAGAATTATTTTGCCGGCAGCGAGTATACATACGAAAAATATTTTCATAGCTTTTCAGTGCTGTTTTTCCTTAAGACTAAAAGATTTATTATTTTTGCTTTCACACAATTGGCAAAAAACCCCAAAGACATCAAAACGCAATAATCACTCTTGCCTTTACACACATCTCTTACTTGTTTACACAGACACCGAACATATTCTAACCCACTCACTTTATAGAAAACATCCCCACCATTCCCGATAGCGCGAATCCAGTTTTAAGGAATTTCACAAAAATAGCCCTGAGCTTCAAAAGAGGCGTAATTTTATTTATAAAAAAAAAAGAGAAGAAATATATGCAAAATTCTACGACTGTTTATCGGTAGTTTCATCTGGTAAGTTTAAACGAAAAGAACTTCGCCGAAAATCATAAAATGGTGCCGCCAAAATATTTTCAAAAATATTGAAATAAAATTGAGGAAAAACATAAATATGGCAACTTAAATATAAAAATATTTTAAAAAAGCAACGAAAATCAGGAAAATAAATCCGTCGGAAATATTCTTGTACTTTAGGATAAAAAGATATTTACAAATCACTTGTCTTTCACACAAATATAGATAAGTGATTTTTCCCCCATTAATGGAAGCCCCAAAGGAATTTGCCCAGATTTTTTGCCCCATATCCTTCACCATATTCATCCTATATATATATATATATATATATATATATATATATATGTGTGTGTGTGTGTGTGTGTGTGTGTGTGGTTGAATCTTTGTTATCAAAACACCTATCTTTATCTTAATACATTAAGTATATATATAAGCATTTAAAAGCTATTTTCATACAAGTTATATCTTAGTGTTTGTTTATACTTTAGAGTTGAACTAGTATTTACACTATTTACATTGTTCGGACTATTTTCCTCATTTTTATTGCCATTATTATGACGTTTCTGCCGTTGTATGTCTCAGCCTTCTTCAGGTGCTAGGTATTTCGTACCGATGATCATAGTTAATATCAAGGTGGCCGCCATAATGTATGTATGTATGTATTACTCTCAGTCTGGTCATATGTATGTACGTATGTATATAACTTACTTTTTCAGTTTGTATTCTATGCATGTATATAACTCTCTCTCTCTCTCTCTCTCTCTCTCTCTCTCTTTCAGGGTACAGGGAAAGAAATGATAAAATATGCATGACAATAAGGGGACCTGAAGATAGCAGTTCACGTTGAATTTAACATTTTTGGAGGGTGTAGCTATCAGGAAAGCAAGTAAAGGAAGGAAGTTTCACGGGCGAGAAGTGTGAGAAATGAAACTGTTTGAGTAGAAATGGCGGTTGCTTTTAACTATTTCAACGGTAAAAGAGTGGAACCGAAATGCCAACCTAGACAATCAGTTAAGTGCCATACGTGATACACCCTAGGGCGATCATATCTCGAAAGAGATATGACTGATCGGAAAGAAGATTTTCCCGCAGTAGGTTGCCATTACTTTCTGCAGTCGACCGGTTGCCAACGAAGCTTGTAGAACCTAATCTGTCTTGCTATTTAACCATAGCTGAAAAATAAAAGCGACGGATTCATACCTTTCTCAAGGGTTCTTGCGGAAATGTGAAAGCAACGAATTCAACTGGAATTCGATCTCGCTTCTCCGATCACTCGTTCCGAGCCGATATCCAGTACACCAAAAAAAAAAAAAAAAAGAATTCAGGTGAACGGAGCACCAGAAAAGAAAAAGCTTTCGTATGAAAATATTTGTTAACAAGATAAAAGGAAGCCATACTACGTTGATGAGAAGGTAACTGAAGCTGGGATGCCAGGTCAGGACCGTTTACATTGCAGATCTTACTTTGGGTTTTGTCCATAACCTCGAGGTGAATAACTAGAGCACCCGAACAGATACGGCAACAGTATTCAGTGCACAGACAAACGGTAGATTTATAAATGTACAAAATGAATTCTGATGATAACCTCAAGATAAATAGCAGGAGCACCCGACTAGTTATGACAACAGTATTCAATATACGCAGGAATGGTAGATATATAATTGTGTAAAATGAATTATAACGATAACCTGAAGATGAGTAGCAACAGAACCCGACCAGATATGGCAACAATATTCAATGCACGGACGAATGGTAGATATATAAATATGCAAAACGGATTCTGATGATGACCTCAAGATGAATAGCAGGACCACCCGACCATATATGGCAACAGTATTCAATGTACAGATGAATGGTAGATTTTTACATGTGCGAAAATGAATTCAGATGAGAAAAATGCTGTTACATCTGATGAGCTTGTTTAGATCTACCTTTCTGTTTCCATTTTATCTGAAACTTCGCCGTTGCTCGCATGTTCTGTCTTTGGTATTCTCAGCATCCTTCTGTAGAAACAAATTTTTATCACTTTAATTTCTTTGAAATTAATCAATGTCTCATATTCTGCTGAATACAGGACAAACCTCTGAGTCATAATCTATTCGTGGTTGCGAGTTAAAAACCGGGTCTCACGTATACAACATACATTCCCCTCAAGACCCTGAGGATCGCGAGTGAGACTCGTCCTGCGTGACTCTGACCTTAGGCCCAGGCCATACAAACTAGTTAACCAGAGTGTCATTATCATTCAGATGAGGGTTGAGAATCTCTTTTTACTTTTTAATAATCGTATAGCCCCAAATGAGGCATTTTCCTGCCACTATTGTGCAGGGGGTTACATAGGAGGAAAGTTATGAGAAAGAGTGACAGGTTACAGGGGGTGTCAGGAAGAGGTTAAGAGAAGGATGGGAATACTGATGAGAGCGGTGTGAACGGAGAAAAGAGAATGAGAGAGAGGATGCAAGTTACTGAGACAGGAGATGGCTATTGACTTTACATTTGAATTTTTGAAGATTATAGCTGTCGGGAAAGCAAGTAAACGTAAGAGAATTCCACAGGTAGGAAGTGCGAGAAAAGAAGCTGATGGAGTAGAATTTACGTTTACAATTTATTGGTTTCACAGTAAAAGGGTGGGACCTAGTTTCTAATCTTGTGGCTCGAGTAAATTCATATATAGGGGGTATCATTGAGCTAAGTTAATCAGAGTAGAAGCTGTGAAAGTATTTATAGAAGAGACACAGGGAACCTACATTGCATCGATGAGAAAGTGACTGCATCCTAGCAGCTAAGTTGGGATCGATCACATTAGAGATTTTCCGTTGGATTTTGTCAAGGACTTCTATTGAATTTTGTGTGGACACCGACTGCCTGTCTCTTTGACTCATAGCCCATCTTGATACAACGATCAAGAGACAGACTAATGGGAAACTAAATTTAGGGATTTATAAAACAAAACTGATTTGACATTGTCGTCATCAAAAAAAAAAGCCAACAGCGGGACCGCAAATAACAGTTCCTTTGATCCTAATATCGTAACATCGCTTTTTTTTTCATTTTAATTTTTTACAAGCCTCTTCTTCAGACTCTTTTTGTCTTTTATATTTTTTAGGGTCTTAAACATTATTTTATTTATTAGTTTCAAATTTATGAGAAATCTTAAATCTGTAATTTTCCTGGTCTGTTTAATTGTTTTATCTGTAATTGTTTTATTTGCCTGTTGAGGAGTTAAACGTCCTCTTTGGTATTGTAAAGGATTTTAATTTTATATTTATTCAGTTGGCGAAGATTTTCTCGATGGGCTGCGTTGTCCTTGTTTTTCTAATTTTTTTTTAAAAATTTTCTAGGAGACATTTATCAGTTTAGGTAAAGAAGATGGATTGGGAGAGGATATAGGAGTGCTCATATTTTTGTCAGTGACTTGGTAGTGGGAACTGTTTTCAGAGTTGTCATTTTAGTTGTGGTGGAAGTGGTGGTTATTGTTATTAGTGGAGCAATGATCTACTTGAGTGATGACGAAGACGATGCCGAAGAAGAAGGGTCATTTTTTATTGATGTTTCTTATTCGCTTGTAGCCCTCATCAATTGCTTTTTTTTTTCAAACATCTCAAAGCTAGGCTATACCAGAGTCTTTGTTGCCGAATGATTTTCGGATAATATGTGACCGGAGCATTGAACTTTGAACTGATATAGGGAGTGTTTAATTGGAGTAGATAGACTAAACTATTGAACAGGTGAAGAGGCTCATCCATTGTTTCCTGTTTAGGATGTGGTTTCCGGTTTTTCTCTTTTCCAATCTTTTCACTCTTTTCACTTTTCTTCTTCTTTTTTTTTCAATTGAAGTAGATAGACTAAGCTATCGCCCGGTTCACACTCCACCCACGTCTATTGAACAGGTGAAGAGGTTCATCCCTTGTTTCCTGTTTAGGATGCGGTTTCCGGTTTTCTCTTTTCCAATCTTCTCACTTTTTTTTTCAATTTCACACTCCACCCACGTCTATTGAACAGGTTTATGAGGCTCATCCCTTATTCCTTGTTTAAGATGTCGTTTCAGGCTTTTTCATTTCCAGTCTTTTCACTATTACGTAGCCCCCTTGCTCGGGGTGATAAGATTAAAAAAAAATAAAAAATAAAAAATCTTTTGTCGTGATGGTTCATGGATACAAAGGTTCTGAAGTCTGGAGTTTCACTTTGGTCTTAGTAACGGCTTGATATTATCCCATTTTCCTTCTCAGCAATCACACAAGAGTCGGACAAAAGGTTTTAAGAGAATGAGGGTCGTGAAATAGATCCAATCGGACTTTCTGCCACATCAGTTTTCGTCTCCGGCACGTCCATTACAAACAAGATAGAAATTTTTAAAAAAAACCCGGCAAAAGGGGGATTTGGTCAGCGGGGGTAAAAAATCTAGAGATCTTCTTTTGGTAAGAACAAGAGAGATGACCAGTCACTTCACACTTACAGTTGGTTTAACTCCAGTCGCAATGACCGGACTTTTCTTGCCCTTTACAGCCAGAGAGTTGGGGAAGGCTTTACAGTCAATCATAACTTCGAACCTATACTACCATTATGGTTATCCAAGCGAGCACTGAAGAGCCCCCTAAATTGATTTTGATAAGCAACCAAGGGCTCTCTTAAAATCATCGGGTGGATCTCAAATACTGATACTGGGATTCCTTCACCAAACCTCATGTTCAGTTCTTATGAGAAAGTTTTTGTGATAGGGTTCCGACTCGAAACGTCGTCATAGTTGGTAGGTGTGGGTAACAGTATGCTCTATATGAAATATCTTTTACCTCTCACGGCTCTTTGAGATTTCACCGCTAGGTATATCAGGAATTTGATGACGATGTCTTTTATGGAGCGATATATTATGCGCAAACTCTTGTTGACGACAGAGTCAGATTTTTTTTCAATCATCTCTAATTCCTAAAGGTCTACCAAGTGATCATGTTCTTTGAAAAGATGTGCGTAGCTCTTGGCTCATTCCAGAAACACAGTCATCTTGATTATGTGCTTTGCTGATGACTTTTGGCAAGTAGGCGACTTTAACTTTTCTTTTTTCGGCATTTTTTTTAACAAAGTCAATTTGTTTTTTAAATATTAAATCAATAAACAAATAAAAAGTTATAAATCTTAAGAAGATACAGAGCTGTCTTGTATCTGCTCTTCTCTACGGATCTGTGTGCTGGAATGACTAAGGCGGATCTCGCCAAACTTTGATTCATTCACACCATATGCCTCTGACGAATACTGAGAATATTTGGCCAGAGAATATATCCAATGAAGACCTGTTGAAGAGATACAAGCAAGAGAACATGGGGACTATCATTACAAGAAGGCGGTGGAGATGGATTGGGCATGGGCTTCGGAAAGATCCACAGTCAATCACAAGAACGGCACTGCACTGGACCCCAGACGGCAAAAAAAGAGTGGAAGTACATGGATAAGTAGGTTGGAGAATGAGATGAAAGCCATGCAGTAGACTTGGGGTTCATTGACTATTCTGGCCCAAGATAGGAAGAGGTGGAGAAGCTTTTTTGCTGCCCTACACACCACTGGGTGTAACAGATGATGAAAAAAATAATTAACCAGATCCAGAATAATGAGAAACGAATTTACAAAGACAATGAAACAAATAGACCAACCAAAGCGGGTTTTAGAAAAAGGGGTTTTGAAAAGCGAACTATTAAATTTTACACTAATTAAGACAAAGTCATTCCCGAAAAGAAAAGACAAAAAAGAAAAAAGACAGTAGAAAAAATAAAAAAAAGTTTGACGTGAAAATAAAAATAAAACAATTGCTGTAACAACGCAATTAACTAAAAAGATTCTATTTTTAGAATTAAAACCAACAAAATAAACAAATCATGAAATAAAAAGACAAAAGAAAAGTAATAAAAATAGATACGTGTAAAAAAATAAAAACAATTCAATTTTCTCCCAATTAAACAAAATGGCCTGCGTAACACGATATTAAAATAAACACATAGTAAACAATAAATAAATTAAATGAAAAATTAACACTAAATTTAAACTTGACTTACAGCTAGAGGGAGACAAGTAAAAATTAACTTTAGGGGATAACAAAGAAGTAACTGCTAGAAAATGAGAACCAAAAATTATTAAAAAAAAAAGAAAATATACAAAAAGATAAATTATTAAAACATTAAGTTTACGGACGATAGGTAAATAATTAAAAAAAAAACTGAAAATTAAAATAAAATATACACACAAAATTCAATCCATAATTTAGTTAAAATATATGTTACATTATAAAGAAAAATATTATTGGGAATGGTGAAAAAGAAAATTTTAAAAATCTTTCACAGAAAAAAACAGCTATTTCAAAACATAACTGAGTTCCAATCGTTTAGCGAAAAAAATACGTCGTGCGCATGGCGAGACTAGAATTATTATGAACCTCTTTACCAAAACTCTAGACTGATTCCAACGATTTAAATAGGTCGAAATGCTGTCTGCTGAACAGTCTTTGAGTTCTTTAAAACACACGTTTTTCTAGTTCATTTGGGCATGTCTTATTTATATCATAAAAAATTACTTTTTGATTTTCTTAATATTTTATTTAATTTCTAGATCAAAAATTTGCCGAGGTTGACAAAGCGAACCTCACTGTTGAGCTTGAAAAGGACATCCAATCTTTGGTGGACTGGGACAAGAAATGGCTCGAGAATTTTAACGCTTCCAAAACAAAGCTGCTACCTATTAAACATCCCAGACAATCGCTCCTACCCCTCTCCAAAATTAGCATAGATAAGGGCTAGTCTTCCTAAAAGCAAAACACTGCGCCTCCTCGGGTTAACTCTTACAACATACCTCAAATGGAATGACTATATCGCATCCATAGCTAAATCTGCTGCTAAGAATTTCAGTTCACTGTGTAAGGCTAGGACGTTTTTTTCCGTCTGAAAACATCCTGTACAGATATAAATCTACCATCCGTCCGTGCATTGAATCATGCTGCCATATCTGGTCGGGTGTCCCTGATATCTACCTAGGGATCCTTGACAAAATCCAACGGAAAATGTGATCGATCCTGACTTGGCAGCTCAGATACAGTTATTTTCTCATCGGCGTAATGTGTGAGTAATATATTCACATAGCTTAGCGCTTAAGCAGTGAAAGGAAATTATCAAACATAACAAGACATACCTGGTATAGAAAAAACAATTTATTTGTCTTGCAAAAATATGCTGAATTTTGCTGCTACAGTGTAGCTTGGTATAGTCTCTTTTCTCTGCTTAGCTTGGTATAGTATCCTCCGTCTAGGAGTGGGATGAAAAAGACACAAGGAACTGCGATCCGCGACGTACAGGAACTTTCTTCTGGGTCAGCTTCTTTCACAGTTTCTTATCTTGGTATAAGATGATAGTGCTTAGAGAATTTTTTCTCTAGGAAGGCAAGGCTTTGCCCATAGGGTATCCTTTTTAAGGTAAGAAGGGTAACAAGAGATTTTCTCTGTTACAAAGTTGTGGCATTAGCCTAAAAGATTACAAAGAATTGGTAAGATGGTCTCGATATAGCGAGACAAGTGGGCGCCAATTTAGGCCCTGCTGCAACAAAAATCCGGAGCGGCACAAATACGTCCGATACTGTTCGTGCTAGCTGAAAAAAGGAGAGAACAAAACCATCAGAAAAAAAACATAAAACCTCTGGTAAAGCCCGCCTAAAGTTCAAAACGAGGTTCGGGTTAAATCAGCCAATCAGGAGACCCGTTACATCTGTAAATTTCCGACAAATGTGGCTTCTCTCTGTCTCTTCTACAAATATTTCACGGCTTCTGCTCCGATGAACTTAGATCTCTGGTGTCCCCTGTGTATGAATTTACTCTAGCCACAAGATAAGCAACAAGGTCACTCCTTTTTACCGTGAAACCAATAAAATGTAAACGCAAATTCTACTCCAGCAGTTTCTTTTCTCGCACTTCCAACCTGTCGAATTCCCATCCGTTTACTTGCTTCTCCCACAGCTACAATCTCAAAGAATTAAATTGTAAAGTCAATAGTTATCTCTTATCTCACTAACCTGCATCTTCTCTCTCACGCTCTACTCTACTCTCATCAGTATTCTCATCCTTCTCTCACCCACTTCCTGACAACCCCTATAACCTGTCACTCTTTCTCATAACTTTCCTTCTATGTAACCCCTTGCACAACAGTGGATGTAAACTGGCAATATGATTAGAAAAAAATTCTCTCCCTTCTTTTTCTGGTGAATTCGCCACGTACTGAACTTTGTATTTCTTTCATTTTGGATTAACTAATAATTTTTCCGAACATTTTCTGTTTTTATTACTTATACGCGTACATAAAATGAATTCGTGGGGTGTTGATAATTCTAATATATCATACAGAACTTGCATAGGATCTTTCTTTCTTGCGGGTGTTGCTTCAATAAAATTTTTACTTTAACCAATTCCAATGTCTTTTTGTTTTCACAATTTTTTCCTTTCAACATATAAAACATTTTTTCCATTTCCTGATTCCATTACGCCACCTTCCCACTTTTTTTCCTTTTTTATATATCCTGAAAAAAACCTTTCCGAATATTTTGAAAAATTTGATGTCTTTTTTCTGTTCTTATACTTTTGTGCGTGGTAATGCTTTGTCAAACACTGATTTAATTTTCTTTCATCAACTCAGCCGATGACGTTCCTACCAGTGTATCGGGATTCGGCTTCATCTGGTACACTTTCAAGATTATTTTTAGTGCTTCTTTCGTCACTTTTAATTACTTGTTTTTTCAAAGCTGTATTAAAAGAACCCATAAATCGTTCAGATTGTCCGTTTGACCTTGAGTGATACAGAGGAGTAGTGATACGTTAAGTAAAGAATATTTTTAAAAATTCTTTAAATTCGTAAGCAGTGAATTGTGTACCGTTATTTTTAGGGTGATGAGATTTTAAAAAATATTATAAAGAAACTCTGACATCCGAAATTCTATATTTTGCGAACAGTTCCTGTAAAAAAAAATCCCTTTAACCATGGAAGCTTTTTTTCTTTTTGCACTTACAAATTTCATGGCATTGTGTAAAGCTATCCTCTACCACCAGATAAATCGATCCTTACAGTGGACCTGTTAAACGGATCTGTAGTCCTGACCGCGGAATATTTTCTGTCTTTCGCCAAAGTTGTAATTTTGTGACAAGTAGTTTTTCTCTCAGATCACAGCCCTAGCATATCTTGGACCAGTTTTACGTCAGTTAGTCAGTTAAGTGCCATACATGATACACGCTTTGGGCGATCATTTAAGATTATCCCGCAGTAAGTTGCCATCTAAAAATCTTGAAACATAGAAATTTCCCTGTCGCAATGTAGATTTAATTCCTAATTACATTATTATATTAAGCTCAACAATATTTATTGTATTGAGCACTTCCTATATAAAAAAATAAATGCCAGGGGACTCAAAATTGTAATACCTTGGAACCTCTTCACCTGGATATATATATATATATATATATATATAGTGAGTGAGAGAGGGTGCATATTATTAGATAGAGAATAAACTGAGATTTACATCAGTCAGTTGAGTGCCGTACGTGATACACGATTTGAACGATCATTCCTCGAAAGAGACATGACTGACTTGGCAGAAGATTATCCCGCAGTAGGTTGCCATTGCTTTCTGTGGGAGACTGGTTGCCGACCAAGGCTATAGAACCCAATCTGTCCTGTTAATTAACTCATAGCTAGAAGGGAAAGAGATGTATTATATTATTAAGTAGTAATTAGTGGGGGGATCAGTTTATTACTTTATGACAATATAAAACTGATCCCCCACTTTATGCCCAGTAGAAGCCTTAATCATTATTCCAACTATTATATTCAGTCAGTCAGTTAAGTGCCATACGTGATATCACAAAAGAGACATGACTGATTGGGCAGAAGATTATCCCGCAGTAGGTTGCCATTGCTTTCTGCGGTAGACTGGTTGCCAACCAAGGCTATAGAACCCAATCTGTCCTGTTAATTAATTCATAGCTAGAAGGGAAAGAGATGTACTATATTATTAAGTAGTAATTAGTGGGGGATCAGTTTATTACTTTATGACAATATAAAACTGATCTCCCACTTTATGCCCAGTAGAAGCCTTAATCATTATTCCAACTATTATATTCAGTCAGTCAGTTAAGTGGGATACGTGATATCTCGAAAGAGACATGACTGACTGGGCAGAAGATTATCCCGCAGTAGGTTGCTATTGCTTTCTGCGGTAGACTGGGTGCCGACCAAGGCTATACAAGCCAATCTGTGCTGTTATTTGACTCATAGCTAGAAGGGAAAGAGATGTATTATATTATTAAGTAGTAATTAGTGGGGGATCAGTTTATTACTTTATAACAATATAAAACTGATCCCCCACTATATGCCCAGTACAAGCCTTAATCATTATTCCAACTATTATATTCAGTCAGTCAGTTAAGTGCCATATGTGATATCTCGAAAGAGACATGACTGACTGGGCAGAAGATTATCCCGCAGTAGGTTGCCATTGCATTCTGCGGTAGACTGGTTGCCAACCAAGGCTATAGAAGCCAATCTGTCCTGTTAATTAACTCATAGCTAGAAGGGAAAGAGATGTATTATATGTAATTCCTAGCACCGGAAAAAAGGTCGGAGCGTACAACGGCCAAAACGTCGTACAAATGGTGACAAAGATGAGGACAATAGTCCGAATAATGTATGAGGGTCATTCAATAAATAAGATGAATTTCTCCTTATAAGGACTTCTGATACAGATCGAAGCTTACTTCTTTTTTTAATTTTCAACGTAGTCTCTCAGCAGTGTCAAACACTTTTCCCATATGTGTACAAGCTTACGTTTTCCCTAAGTGTAAAATTTTGGGACTGATGTTTCAGCCAATCGCTTTTGACTTCATCGTCACTTTCAAACTTCGTGCCTCTGGTGAACGTTTTCAAGGAACCTAACAGGTAAAAATCTGAAGGAGCAAGGTCTGAGCTGTAAGCGGGGTGAGGGTAGCAGTTCCCAGTTCTCATTGAAGGTCTGCACCGTTTGGGCTGCTGTGTGAGGCCTTGTGTTGTCTTGATGCAAGACGCCTCCATGTGACTGATGACACCTGCGTTTGTTCAACAGAAAGGATCAAAGTCTTTGCAATGTCATCCACTGTCACCCATGTCAGACTGAATTAGGTCATTGACTGATTCCATCACCTCAGGAGACCACACTTCTGTAGGCTTCCCAGGCCTGTCTTCATCCTCAACACTGCTCCGTCCTTCTTTAAACGATTTAGCCCACTTGTAGACATTTTTTGGCTGAAACATGTGGCACCATACACATTTGACATTCTCCTATGAATTTCAACTGGTTTGCCCCCTTCAGCAACCAAAAACTTGATAATTGACCTCTGTTCAATCCTGGAGCATGCTTCTTGGTCGGCCATCTTTGTTAATCTCCCAAACTCTCAAAGTTTTTTTTTTTAATCTGCAAAAAAAATGAAATCCCTTTCAAAAAGAAGTAAAGAAAAAAAATAAAAACGTAAGCTTCTATCTGTATTAGAAGTCCTTATACGGAGAAATTCACCTTATTTATTGAATGACCTTCGTACGAGCTAGTTACAGGGGGTGTCAGAGAAAGGGCAAGAGAAGGATGTGAACACAGGAGTGAAGACTGTTGCGAAGGTAGAGAGAAAGGAAAATAACAAGATACACCGGGTGATGTAGAAAGGGCTGGATTTAAGTAGATAATCATCTACTAACCACTGGCCTCTAGCTCTCTCCCCTCCCCTGTATAACCTTCTTTTTCTCCACCTATGTATCTGTCATCGCACCTGCTTTCTCAGCTTTCTATTGTTCCTTTCTAACTAGTTTGTACTCATCACTCTTTTCTAATTAATCTTGTTACATTTATGTAACCCCCTGCACATCAGTGGCGTTTCCGCCTTGCTCGGGGTGAAATGATTAAAAAAAAAAAGATAAAGATGGGAATTAACTTTGCATTTAAATTCCTGGAGGTTGTAGCCGTCAGGAAAGTAATGGAAGGGAGTTCCACAGACGGAAAGCGCGAGAAAAGAAGCTGCTACATGCTAATAAATATATTACTACACTGCGTAATATATTTTTTATTTCTATTTTACTTTTAATGTTGCAATCAGAATATTCTCGAATGGTTCAGGATTTTTTGGCATCAATCTTAATTTTTTCAATTACATTCATTTTTAAGTGCGTCTAAGTTTTTGTTGACTTGAGCCAAGACTGCGAACGGTACACAATGTTTAGGCTTAAATACTTGTGTCGACAATTTTATTACATGCCATTTCCCTTTGCATTTAGAACAAAAGATCCAGAAAACATTTTTTCAATTCTTCCTTTAAATTTACACATTCATTCTTTTAAACTGGTCACGTGTCCACTTATAATTTTACAATAAATATTTAAAGGTAAATCCCATAACTTGAATAATTCCATCCAATCATTTTGAATAATTTTATAGAATTCTTAAACTATAAGCTTCAGCATTTACAAACCTGTTAGGAAATTAATGTCTCAAATCACTTTACCGATCGCAAATAACTTCTAACCCGACACGCTAAGTATGATTTTCGATGTTCTTTTTAATTCAGGTTCTCCATTTTCTTTCTATGTGCCTTCGTTGATTATTGTGATATCACTAACAGTGTCTAGTTACATTTTTACATCCACATTATTAATTTTCAGTTACACAAATTTTATTAGATTTTCAGTAATAACTTTTTACTTCTAAACGCTTTGTGCGAATTTTTCCTGTGAGAACTCTTATGTTCTACTTTTCCACGCATGTAGCTCTTTAAGTTCTTAAAGGGACAGTCGTCTCCGAAATGTAACCTTCCGCATTTGAAACATGGATCAATTTTTCTTTTTCCACACTTTTCTTTGGCTTGTATATATGCGCATTCTTTTTCCTCAATTTTCTCTTTATTATGTCTCATACTTAGTATTCCTCCGATACGTCTTGTACTGTTAAGTTTTTAAATCAGTTCCAATTTCATTATACGTATCACCGAGTCTTTTTCTCGGTTAACCCTTGAACAAAAATTAATTCTTCACACATATCTGGAGTCAGATCGTTTAATTTGAATCTTTCTTACTCCTTGCTAAGCACAAGAAATTAGAATGATATACATAAAGGTTTTGGTTCGTAATTCCTAGCACCGGAAAAAAGGTCGGAGCGTACAACGGCCAAAACGTCGTACAAATGGCGACAAAGATGAGGACAATAGTCCGAATAATATATGAGGGTCATTCAATAAATAACATATGTAAAAAAATGATACAATTCTAAAGAGTATTGAATAACAAATGTTTTTCGCTAAGAAAAAATACCGTAAAAAAAGACAGTTTGTCTCTTGACACAGCTGATATTGCATACTCCTCTGGCTAGATAAACTGTTTTTATATATATATATATATAATCGTTTCACCCCAACCCAGGCAAGACTGCCATTAGTGCGCAGGGGCTTACAAAGAGAGAAAAACAAGGTACAGGGGATACTGAAGAAAGGATGGGATTTAGGGAGGTAGGAGATGGCAATTGACATTGCATTTAAACTTTTAGAGATTGTAGCTGTCAGGGAAGCGAGTATACGGAAAGGAGTTCCACAGATTGGATGTTCGAAAAAAGAAATTGATGGAGTAGAAGTGGCTGTTATATTGAGGAATTTTCTGTTTTCTTCTGAATAAGTTCTGGGTTATTTCAATTGACTATTTTTTCTGGAGTTCCAATTGAATTTAAGAAAGGGAATATTTTTGTTTTTCTTTATTAAAATGAATAAATTTTAATTTTGAACAAGAAAAATTATAGAAACTAAGAATAAAATTAAAGACAAATAAAAACCTGTAAAAAAGTCCAGATGTGAGCGAAAGGATGAAAACCTGCCTTAGTGAACATTTGAGTATCGTTTTTCTTACTTCAATGACAAAAAAAAAATCTCACCCCAAGCAAGGCAGGACCGCCATTTATAAACAGGGGGTTACAGCGAGGGAAAAGACTGGGTACAGGGTGTATTGAAAAGATAAAAAATGAACGGAATTCAAGTAGATAGAAGATGACAATTGACGTTGCATTTAAATTTTGAGAGATTGTAGCTATCAGGGAAGCAATAAACGGAACGGATTTCCACGGGCAGGAAGTGCAACAAAAGAAACCCTTAAAGTAGAAGTGGCGGTTGTATTAAACTATTTAAACGGTAAAATGGAAGAACCGAAATTCCATTCTAGTAGCACGATTAAATTTCCATGGACAGGGTTCCAGGGAAAAATCTCATCAGAGTAATTGCCTTGAACATATTTGTAGAAAAGACAGTGGGAATGACGACTTTTCCCCTCTATCTGGCCTGTTAGTATCAGGTTCTCCAAGCCCTTTTTCCTTATTGCACGTTCCAGGAACTTCAGCTGTCTCTTCCTGATGCTCAGTATTAATTTCCTTTTCGTTTCCATCATTTCCAAAATCTCATCATTGCTCAGATGCTCGAACAATGATATCCGCAGCAACCTTCTGTAGACCCACATTTCAGTTGCTTCAAGTTTTTCCTTCATCTGTGATGATATTGTCCAGCACTCACTGGCATATTAAAAAAACTGATATCACATACCTTTCCAGTACTCTCTTTTTTGTTTCTAGCGAAATTGTCCTGTTTCTTAATACTTTACTCAACTTCTGGAATGCTTCCTTCGCCATGCCAATTCACCTTCGGATCTTTGTGTTGCACTTTTCGTCTTCTGTTATAACACTTCCCAGGTATTTAAATTTTTGTACCTGCTTGATTCTAGTATCCCCGACTTGTATGTGGCATATTGGGCTGGCCTTTTTAATGATGACCATGCAGTTTATTTGTAGTCCTTTCTTGTCACTCCCTTCAGCTACCTTCTGTAGGAGGTCTTGTAGTTTCCTTTTTGTCTCTGCTATTAGCACTAAAAAATCGTCCATTGTTTTAATATACTTATCACGTGAGAGTTTTTGAACAGAAAGATGTATAACAAATTAAAAAAAAATGTGAAGCATTACCTTAGTTAGGACTTCATCAGACTGGGTTTTTTTCTAACGTTGTTACTACACATGCACATGAACGAAAAACGCTTGGGGTTTCAAAATTTTGAAATAATTATTTTTGACAATCTAACCAAATTCACCTATATTCTTTGTCTTTCCCTCAGCTTTGTTTCTTAAATATCCCACGTTGTGATTACAGAAAATCTACCAAGAAGAGGTAAAAGTTTTAAGAACCTGGACATAGATTTACTATGCCTAACTACCGAGCAAAGCAATTTCTAGATATTTTCACTATTTTTCCCTTTTAATTAGAGAAGCATTTTCACCAAAATTTTTATATAAAATAATTATTCAATAAAGTCCACATCCCGGAAACAATCGACATTATTTTAAATAAGGTTCATCATTGACACCACAGAAAATAAATCCCAACAATATGACAAAAATAAAGCTTTCCAGGAAAACCTCAGCGGTATTTGTGTTCATACTGAAGAGGTCGGCCTTTTATAATGTATATTTTATAATGGCCAACATACGAAATATTTAACGGAATGAATAAATCCACCACTGATGCAAAATGTATTTTTTCTTTTAATCATATCACCCCGAGCAAGGCAGTAACGCTACTGAAGCGCGGGGGGCTACGTAGGAGTGAAACGATTGGAAAAGAGAAAGTTTAGTCTGTCTACTCCAATTGAAGAAAAAAAAAAGAAGAGTGAAAAGATTGGAAAAGAGAAAGCCGGAAATCACATCCTAAACAAGGAAAAATGGATGAGCCTCTTCACCTGTTCCATAGAAGTGAGTGAAGTGTGTACTGGGCGATAGTTCAGTCTATCTACTCCAATTGAAGAA
The DNA here is from genome assembly GCA_037127315.1 of Ascarosepion bandense. Classification (NCBI taxonomy): domain Eukaryota; kingdom Metazoa; phylum Mollusca; class Cephalopoda; order Sepiida; family Sepiidae; genus Ascarosepion; species Ascarosepion bandense. The sequence goes on along the minus strand of JBBBDQ010001287.1, from coordinate 886,270 downwards.
AAAAAAAAGAAGAGTGAAAAGATTGGAAAAAGAGAAAGCCGGAAATCACATCCTAAACAAGGAACAAGGGATGAGCCTCTTCACCTGTTCATGACATATTATTCCAAACCATAGATAGATAGATAGATAGATAGATAGATAGATAGATAGATAGATAGATAGATATGAACACACTGATATATATATGCGGATGACAATATTTACGCTCTCACACCCTGATTGAGCACGCTGGAAAAATAGTAGACTTTGATAAACAGTAGCTACTCTGGCATGTACGCATCGCTCATTCAATGAAATGAATTATAGTGCTCTAGCTATTGGCCGCGTATAATGATATTCGCTAAAAAGTCTGCCTACTTCCACCGAACGCCCATAGCCCATTTCGGTCGGGTTTCAAACCTGGGTAAAAACGCAATCGGATGCTAACCGTACTGATGAGTTGTGATACGGCGAAACAGATCTGTCTGCGGATGACAATATATATATCTATATATATATATTTATATACATATATATATATATATATATATATATATATATATAATATCTATCTGTGATAGATAGATAGATAGATAGATAAAAGGAGAGAGAGAGAGAGAGAGGGAGAGAGAGAGAGAGAGAGATATGAACGGAATGAGATAGATATGTACAGGCTGAGATAGATAGATAGATAGATAGATAGATAGATAGATAGATATGAGCGGAATGAGAACGATATATACAGGCTGTGATAGATAGATAGATAGATAGATAGATAGATAGATAGATAGATAAAGAGAGAGAGAAAGAAAGAGAGATATGAACGGAATGAGATAGATATGCACAGGCTGTGATAGATAGATAAATATATCTGAACAGACTTAGATAGATAGATAGATAGATAGATAGATAGATAGATAGATAGATAGATATGAACATAGTGAGCTAGACAGTGACGATAAATTGTAAACACTTTATCATTTCGTTTGTTTTAAAAATGCAACTGGTATCAGCTAAATTTCCATACAACTTCAACAATTTTAAATATTTATATAAATTCAAGCAACTTTTTTTCGAATCTTTGCGTGTATTTCTGCGCATCCGTATATGTGTGTGCATGTGAGTGAGTGAGAGAGAGTGAGAGAAAGAGTGAAGGAAACAGATCTATAGAGAGAGCTCGTGCTAGAGACCAAAGGTTGTAAATTTTCCCCACCTGATTTACTTTCCAGCACATCTGTCCTTTCCATACTTGGGCCTTCATTTTTCGTATTAATTAATAGATTCCCTGGTG
>JBBBDQ010001287.1:865000-882500 GCA_037127315.1 Ascarosepion bandense | reverse complement strand
ATGATACAATAATGACGAAGATGCGTAAAAGAAGGTAAAAACAAAAACAAAAAAAAACAAAAAAAAGAAACAAAGAGCACGACAGAAGGAAGCTCAGGGTAAACGAAAAGAAAAAGAAAAATACGAAAACAGAAGAGGAAAAAAGAAAATATAGGAAAGTATCATGAAAAAACAAAGTGAGAAAGGCTATAAATGATGGAATGGAAGTTTAAGAAAAAACTACCAAAAGTTACAAAAAAAAATAAAGAAAAAAGGAAAAGAAAAAGAAAAAGAAGAAGAGAAGGAGGAAAACAAGGGACGGAAAAAAATAGAAAGGGTGAAGAATATTGATCAAGGAAAGAGAAACGAAGTGAAAAATATAGTAAATGAAACGTTTATGAAACTGAAAACCGAGAAGAAGAAAAAGATAAAAAAGAGGAAAAAGAAAGAGAGTCCAACAAAATATAGTAACATTCCGAAGAAAAGAAATCGAGGAATAAACTAAAAAGTAAAGAAAGAAAGAGTAGAGATAGAACGAAATAAAAAAAAGAAAGAACAGTTAATGAAAGAAAATTGAGAAAGAAAGAAAGAAACTAAAATAAAGTATAACTGAACAAATAAAAAACATATGACGAAGAGACAGAAAAGATCAGAGGAAGAAATAAACAAAAAAGAGAGTGAAAGAAAGGATTGAAAATAACAAAAAGAAGAAAGGAGGAAGCAAAGAAAGAATGAAGAAATAAAACACTGTAAAGAAGAAAAAGAAATGAAGAAGAATGAAAGACAACAGAGGAAGTAAATAAAACGAAGAAATGAGGAAAGAAAAAAATGGAAGGAAATACGGAAAACGAATACAAGAAGAAATGAAAAGAATATGAAAAAGGAAAGACATACATACAGAAAAATAATTTGGCCTAAAAATGAAAGAACAGATAATGAAATACAAGGAAGAGTGAAAGAAAAAAGAAGACATGATGAAAATAATAAATAAAAAAAAAAGAAAAATAGATAGAGAAATTTAAATATAAACCAGGAATAAAATAGAGAAAGAGAAAGAAAGAGACACACACACACACATAGATAGATAGATAGATAGATAGAGAGAGAGAGAGAGAGAGAGAGAGAGAGAGAGAGAGAGAGAATGGGAAGAAGAATGGAAAATTAAGATGACAAAAAGAAAAAGTCAAATAAGAGGAGAGCGGAAATAAAAATCAAGTCAGTCAGTTTAGGTGCCATACGTGATACACGCTTGGGCGATCATGTCTCGAAAGAGACATGACTGACTGGGCAGAACATTATCCCGCAGTAGGTTGCCATTGCTTTCTGCGGTAGACTGGTTGCCGACCAAGGTTATAGAACCCAATCTGTCCTGTTATTTAACCCATAACTGGAAGGAATAGACGGATTAATACCTTTCCCAAGGGTATTTGCGCGTAAGTGAATACAATGGATTCAGCTGGAATTTGAACTCGGCTCCCCGGTTTCTCGTTCTGAGCCGATATCCACTGTAAAAGACGGTGAACAAGGAAAAAACAGGTGAAGGTTAGGAAGGAAAAAGCAAAGGGACCCATTTAAAATGAATTATTAGACACGATATTGAATTTTGAAGAAAATTAGAAATATTATGAAACTCTAAGCGGAGAGATAAACAAGAAAGAAAAAGTCGACCGCTTCAAATATCGAAGGAAATGAAACATTTATGAAACTGAAAACCGAGAAGAAGAAAAAGATATGAAAGGAGGAAAAAGAGAGTCCAACAATTAAAAGTAAATAAAAAAAGACAGCAAAAGTAAACTGAGTTGAAGCAAATAAATAAATGAAAAAATAAAGAACGAATAAAGGAATGATGAAAAGAAAGAAAGAAAAAAGGAAAAAAGAAAGGAAAGAATGAAAAGAAAAAACAAGGAATATACGAAAGAAAGAAAGAAAGCAAAGAAAGAAAATAAGTGAGGAAGAAAAAATGGAAAAAAGAAAAAGAAAGAAAGGAAAGTAAATAAAAAAACAAGAAGAGAAGGAAGGTAGAAAAAGAAATGGAAAGAAAGAAAACAAGAAAGAAAATAAAGAAAAAAGTAAAAAGGAAAGAAGGAAAAAAAGAAAAACCAAGGAGTAGAAAGAAAGAAAGAAAGAAAGAAAGAAAGAAAGAAAGAAAGAAAGAAAAACAGAATGAAGAAATAAATAAAAGTAGGTAAGGAATGAACGAAGAAAAGAAGAAAGAAAGAAAAATATAGGAAATAAATCAGCGAAGAAAAGAAAGAAAAGAAACAATGAAAGAAATAAAGGAAGGAAGGAGGGAAGAAAGGAAGTAAATAAATAAAGAAAGAAAGAGAAAGAAAGAAAGAAAGAAAGAAGACAGAGAAGAATTAAATGAAGGAAGGAAGGAAGGAAGGAAGGAAAGAATGAAAGAAAGAATAAAGACTGAAAAGATTTAAAAGAAGGAAAGAAGGGAAGAAGGAAAGAAGGATGAGATAAGAGAGAAAGATTACAATGCTGGAGACCTGGATGAAATTGGAAATAGGAACAGAGAAAACAGGTCAGGTTTGGAAGAAACATTTTATTTTTACATTTAAAGGTTTAGAAAAAACAATTGTGTAGGTTTTCTTTTGGATAAATAAAACTAGATATAATATATAATAGATATAATATATAATAGATATAATATATAATAGATATAATAGATATAATATATAATAGATATAATAGATAATAGATATAATAGATATAATATATAATAGATATAATATATAATAGATATAATAGATATAATATATAATAGATATAATATATAATAGATATAATATATAATAGATATAATAGATATAATATATAATAGATATAATATATAATAGATATAATATATAATAGATATAACAGATATAATATATAATAGATATAATATATAATAGATATAATAGATATAATATATCATAGATATAATAGATATAATATATAATAGACATAATAGATATAATATATAATAGATATAATATATAATAGATATAATAGATATAATAGATATAATATATAATATATATAATAGATATAATATATAATATATATAATATATAATAGATATAATAGATATAATATATAATAGATATAATATATAATAGATATAATAGATATAATATATAATATATATAATATATAATAGATATAATAGATATAATATATAATAGATATAATATATAATAGATATAATAGATATAATATATAATAGATGCAGAAGAAAACAAGGATGAAGAATATTATGAGGCAGAGAGCTATAACAAGGAAAGACGAACCACAACGCGAAATAGACCTGGATAAAAAAAAAAGAACACGTTAAAAAAGAAAATATGTAGAATAAGAAGAAGAAAAGGTAGAACAAGAACATAAACACAACGATAATAAGAAGAAATGGAAAAAAGAAGAGGAATGAGAAAAAGAAGAAAGAAAAAGAAATAAAGAGAAAAGAAGAAACCATTGAAAAAGAAAACGAACAAAAATGACAATAATAGAACGAAGAAGAAACGAAGAAGAATGAGGGGAATAAAAATTGGAAAAAGAGGAGAAAATAGAAAAAAGCGAAAAAAAGAAGAAGAGGGAAAAGAAAAAATGGATGAAGAAAAAGAAGAAAATTTCAAAGAAGAAAACGAAAAAAATAATAATAATAATAATAAGAAGAAGAAGAACAACAACAACAACAAGAACAAGAACAAGAACAAGAAGAAGAAGAAGAAGAAGAAGGAAAAGAAGAGGAAGATAAATAATAATAATAAAATAACAAAAATAATTAGAAAAAGAAGGGGAAATAGAAAAAGAAGAGGGAAAAGTCGAAATGGATAAAAAAAGAAGAAAATGTTAATGAAGAAAACGAAAGAGAATAATAATAATAATAATAATAATAATAATAATAATAATAATAATAAGAAGAAGAAGAAGAAGAAGAAGAAGAGGAAGATAAATAATAATAATAAAATAACAAAAATAATTAGAAAAAGAAGAGAAAATAGAAAAAGAAGAGAGAAAAGACGAAATAGATAAAAAAAGAAGAAAATGTTAATGAAGAAAACGAAAGAGAATAATAAAAATAATAAGACGTAGAAAATAATAAGAAACATAGAAGAAAATAAGTAGAGGAAAAAGGGAGAAGAAAAGGAAGAAGAAGAGAAGTAAAAATTGAGTGAAGTAAAAAGTGAAAAATAACGATGCGTGCAAAAAGAAAAAAAGAAAAAAAAGAAAAAAGAAAGAAAAGGAAATCAGTGACAAATATGAGAAAAATGAATAAAAGTAAACGCCAAAAAGATTTGAAAAATATTATGGAAGAAAATCAAGGGAAAAGAAAGAACATTACGGCCAAGAAGTCGAAGAAAGAAGATGAAAATGAAGAAGCCTAGTTTCAAAAAGAAGAAGATTAATATGTAAAACTAATGAAGAAGGAAAAATATTATGAAAGTTGTATATGGCGATGAAATATGTGAAGATTACGAAAAAAGAAATACAATGAGAGATGAAATAGAAAACGTCAAAAAGGAATATCAAAAAGATGATGACGATAAAGAAGAAAAAAAAGAAGAAGAAAAAAAACGAAAGAAAATAATAATAATAATAATAATAATAATAATAACAACAATAATAATAATAATAAATTAAATAATAATAATAATGATAAAATAATAAGAAGAATTAGAAAAAGAAGGGGAAATAAAAAAAGAAGAGGGAAAAGACGAAATGAATGAAAAAAGAAGAAAATGTTAATGAAGAAAACCAAAGAGAATAATAAAAATAATAAGACGTAGAAAAGAATAAGAAACGACAAAGAAGATAAGTAGAGGAAAAAAGAAGAAGAAACGGAAGAAGAAGATAATGAAGATGAAGAAAATGTCGAAGAATGAGGAGCATAAGAAAAAGAAATAGAAAAAGAAGAAGCTTAAATAGATCGAATGAATAAGTAATGGATGAAATGAAAATTTCAAAACTGCGATAAAAACGAATGAAGAAGAGAAGGAAATACAAAGAAAGGAAAAATTGGTAAAGGAAGAAACAGGAGAAGAATAAAAGACAAAACATTATAGGTGTCGAGATAGTGAAAGTGAAAGTGAAAGCAAAAGTAGGATAAATCAAACGAAAGAAAGAAACAAGAAAAAAGATCAATGAAGAGACTGGGAAATAGTGTATAAGGGAAGAAGAAATTAAAAGCAAGGAAATTAGTATTTAATGTTTTAATTGGTATTTAATTAGTATTTAATGTTTTAATTAGTATTTAATGTTTTAATTAGTATTTAATGTTTTAATTAGTATTTAATTAGTATTTAATATTTTAATTAGTATTTAATTAGTATTTAATTAGTATTTAATTAGTATTTAATGTTTTAAAACTCTTTAGAAATTTGGGAGCCGATTTCGATCTCCAGTTGAATTTCTTGCATTCACTTCCGCACAAATACTCTTGGGAAAGGTTTTAATCTATCTCTTTCCTCCAGTTACGGGTTAAATAACAAGACTGATTAGTTTCTATAACCTTGGTTGGCAACCAATCTACCGCAGAAAGTAATGGCCACCTACTAATCTTCTGCCCAGTCAGTCATGTTTTTGCAAACATGATCGCCCAAGCGTGTATCACGTATGGCACTTAACTGACTGACTTAATATAATAGTTGAAAATATGATAAAGGCTTCTACTGGGCATAAAGTGGGGAATCAGTTTTCAATTGTTATGAAGTAATAAACTGAGCACCCACTAATTACTACTTAATAAATATGCGGGAAAATCTTCTGCCCAGTCAGTCATGTCTCTTTCGAGACATGATCGCCCGCGTGTATCACGTATGGCACTTAACTGACTGACTGAATATAATAGTTGAAAACATGATTAAGGCGTCTATTGGGCATAAAGTGGGGGATCAGCTTTCAATTGTTATGAAGTAATTAACTGCTCACCCACTAATTAATACTTAATAAATATGCGGGATAATCTTCCGCCCAGTCACTCATGTCTCTAAAGAGACATAATCGTCTGAGCTTGTATCACGTATGACTGACTGAATATAATACTTGAAAACATGATTAAGGCTTCTACTGGGAATAAAATGGGGGATCAGTTTTATATTGTTATGAAGTAATAAACTGATCCCCCACTAATTACTACTTAATAAATATGCGGGAAAATCTTCTGCCCAGTCAGTCATGTCTATTTCGTGACATGATTGCCCAAAGCGTGTATCACGTATGGCACTTAACTGACTGACTGGGAATATAATAGTTGGAATAATGATTAAGGCTTCTACTGGGCATAAAGTGGGGGATCAGTTTTATATTGTTATAAAGTAATAAACTGATCCCCCACAAATTACTGCTTAATAACATAATACATCTTTTCTCTCTATAGCTATGAGTCAAATAATAGAACAGATTGGGTTCTATAGCCTGTGTCGGCAATCAGTCTAACGCAGAAAGCAATGGACACCTACTGCGAGATAACTTTTTGCCCAGTCAGTCATGTCTCTTTCGATATATGATCGCCCAAAGCGTGTATCACGTATGGCACTTAACCTTCTGAATATTGTCTTCGTCTTTTTTCTTTCTGCAAAATTTCAGCCATTGTGCATTCTTTATCAAGCTTATATCAATCCGGGTAACCCTCATGAAATTCCTACGGGAGAGTAACCTTGTGGATTAAAGAGTCGGTTTGTGAATTTGGTAACAACGTTATTTGAAGTTTAATCCCTGGGTCTGGTAGTGCGTACATCAAATCAACAGGGCGAGCAATAACTGAACAGTGCTAAAAATAAGATCTAGACGAGATATTCCTAGATATAGACAGCGAGACACCAGGGAAGATACTGAGTGTGGCAAAGTTTTGTATTTTAAGTCGGCGAAATTCGGAATTATCGTCCTGGCAACATGGCTGAGTATTGCCATGAGACAGGATTGGACATTGTAGATTAACGAGTGCCATTCTAAGCTTGCTTAACTGAATGCGCATTTCATCCAGTTGTTGGCAGTAACCTTCGTCAGTGATGATTCTAGTCAAATTGCACTTAACATCAGAATTTGTGAGAAAGTGTTTCGATATTTACTGTCTTGCCTTAGTTTAGGTCTCGGTAATTAATCCCGATACAGGATTGCATTGAATAGAAACAAATAAATGAACAAACAAAAGATGAATCATGGCGACCCGACTGTTATGAAGTTTGTGTTCCTTCGGAGTTTTACAGTCTTGGTTATCATATTTGATAGGCAGGATGCGACACAAGGGCAGTTTAATGTGGGGAATCTGAGTGCGTGCACCCGGGTCCAGGTCCAGGTCCAGGACCAAAAATAGCACGGCTCCCGCAAACGTTGGAGACAACAGCACCGGTATTCTTGATTGAAACGTATATATATATATATATATATATATATATATATATATATATTGTAATGGTTTTTACAATGGTTTATAAAAGTATAGTATCTACACAAAAATCTTCGCGTTTCGGAGCTACGTGAGCTCCTCATCTGGTGATGAGTTGAAATGAAAAATAAATGGTGAAAACGATTTGTTTTTGGTAATATAATATGTAAGTGAATGTGGGGTGGGGGTTTAGTACGATTTAGCCGTCAGTTTGTAGCCATAGAGATACAGCTTTGGTTTAGGAGAGGGGTGCGGAGTAGCTTAGTTTTGGACAGGTCACTTTTAATTTTTCTCTGGGTAATTCTTATATTGGGATGTAAGGGTTTTTAAGAAAGGGTATGCACCTTTTATTTTACTACTATCTAATGTGTGGATGGAATAAAGTTGATATTAATGTTGTGTGAGTTTATTTTCTTTTATTTTTACGATGTTCGTTTTTTTTTTTATTTTTAGGATTAAACATGGGTATTAATTACCTTTTTAGAGGGGATTATTTTATGTGAATGAGGTATTTTTTGGTTAATTAAATTTTAATGAAAAATATTTTCGATGTTTACATAACACTGCTAATACATCTCTACGGTTCCGTAGTTCGCCATTGTTGGGGTACTTTAGAATGTGCAGCTTTTCACTTAAGCATAAAGGGCAGATGTCGTTAAGTGAGTTGAAGATTCTAGGTTTTCTAGGATTTTCCATTTTACTTTGGGTTTGAGTTTTGTGTCCTTTAATTTCCAAAAATATGCAGTAAGGGATGTTTGGTTTCGATATATATATATATATATATATATATATATATATATATATATATATATATATATATATACCTTTTTCTTTCGACAGTTTTATGTCTAGTAATGTATTTTTCTTTTCGAGTATCAAGATTCATTGGGATTTGTTTTTAAGGGTAGGGTCCCTAAGTCCTACCCTGTTATTTAATCCATATGTTAGAGACCAGAGTGAAGGTCTATCATTTGAGCCTCGGTTCTATGTAGGAAATCTGTTGCGCATACCCCAGACGAATCATTGAGTTGGTAGAGAATCTGCGAGCAAAGAATTCGACCTTGTCCGCTGAAGATGTGAGGACCACAAATTTATTGATTAAAGTGGGAATTGAGAATTTGATGATGCTTAAGGCATTTTTACAAAGATGCCAGTAGTCTTTTGAGTTGAACTTGCGGGATGCTATACAGCTTAGCAGCATGTAGGATCTTCTTGGACTCATTAACAGCAGAGGTAAAAATAGACGCTTATTATGCTCAGACGCATGGCTCCGATAGAGCCTGAAAAGTGATTCATGTGGCCAATAGCGGCCGAAAAAGCAAGCGAGAACCAGGAAAAATACTGGTCGTTTAAGTTGTAACTTCCTGGCTGGGATAAAAGCATCGATGCCACGTTTCCCAAGCAATGTAAAAAAAATTAGAAAAGAGGAGAAAAATAAATAAGTAAATAAAAAATAATACCGCTCATGATTGGAATAGTAAAAGTTTTGGTTGGTTTGTTTTTATGGCATATCAACCTCGGCAGGTCATTTATTGCCAACTAAATTTTATCTATTTATTGCTGGTAATACCTTTTTCTTTCAACAATTTATTGTTGCTGTCTTTTATATACGTTTTGTGTCTAGTAATACTTTTTTCTTTTCGAGTATCAAGATTCATTAGGATTTGTTTTTTAAGGGCAGGGTCCCTAAGTCCTACCCTGTTATTTAACCAATAACTGGAGGGAAGGGAAGGATTAATTCCTTTCCCAAGAGTACCAGTGCTTAAGTGAATGCAGGGTATTCAACTGGAATTCGAACTCGGCTCACCGATTGCTCTTTCCGAGCCGATATCCACTGCATCACCACTCACATCCGTCACTATACGCTTAAAGCAACTGATATTCCCAAGCGGTCACCCATCTAAGTACTGACAAGGCTCAACGTTGCTTAACTTCAGTGATCGAGCCAGAAACGGTGTATTCAATGTGATATGGCCGTAAGCCTTTCAAAATATTTTGTGTGGAGCTACACAACTGGTTTCAGATTAATGGCGTTCTCACTTAAGCAGATGTCATCTAAATGTTTAAACCGAAAGTGGGTGCCCTTTTTATAAATAAATGGCAGGAGAACAGTATTTACATTATTCGGACTGTTGTCTCCATATTTGTTGCTATTTGTACGACGTTTTGGCCGTTGTATGCTCCGGCTTTCTTCAGGTGATAGGAATTTCGAACTGAACGCTTTATTACATTCAGTGGAGTATATCATCCTCATTCCTTGATTAAAGCTGGATTGGAAGTTATGAGTTATCTCCCTCTAAACCCTGCTGTCGACTGGTGTTGAACTCACAACTCTTTGGTTCAAGTCACAGGAACTAATCAACGTCTATATCCTAGGTTATGTGTCCTTAAGGACAAGAACAACTTAATTTTTTGGACTTATAAATCCAGTAACCCTGTACAATACAAGTTCAATACCCAGGCTACAGCAGTGGTGAACAAGTAATTGCAGGGTCAGAGGGAGATAACACATGACTTCCAATCGCGGCATCATACAAGGAATGAGAATGATATACCCCAGTAATTGTAGCACATGAAGAAGGCCGGAGCGTACAACGGCCGAAACGTCGTAAAAATGGCAACATAGATGAGGACAATAGTCCGAATAATGTAAATACTGTAAATACTACTTCATCTCATAAATATAGACATAAACTCGGAAGAAATCACATGAAAGTTTGGCAAATGTATTAATAAAACAAAACACCTTTTTGGAGAAATTTGAAAAATGAAAGATTTACAAAAATGACAGAGAAAACTTGTCAATATTCTTTAACAAAAAACATGCTTGAGAGAATTATTGGTGGCAAAATGCAGCTTATAAGAATCAGGTATGAATACTGTAATAATGTTCTAAAATGTTTCTAAAAAGAATACTGTAATAATGTTCTAAAATGTTTCTAAAAAGAATACTGTAATAATGTTCTAAAATGTTTCTAAAAAGAATACTGTAATAATGTTCTAAAATGTTTCTAAAAAGAATACTGTAATAAAGTTCTAAAATGTTTCTAAAAAGAATACTGTAATAATGTTCTAAAATGTTTCTAAAAAGAATACTGTAATAATGTTCTGAAATGTTTCTAAAAAGAATACTGTAATAATGTTCTAAAATGTTTCTAAAAAGAATACTGTAATAATGTTCTAAAATGTTTCTAAAAAGAATACTGTAATAATGTTCTAAAATGTTTCTAAAAAGAATACTGTAATAATGTTCTAAAATGTTTCTAAAAAGAATACTGTAATAATGTTCTAAAATGTTTCTAAAAAGAATACTGTAATAATGTTCTAAAATGTTTCTAAAAAGAATACTGTAATAATGTTCTAAAATGTTTCTAAAAAGAATACTGTAATAATGTTCTAAAATGTTTCTAAAAAGAACAGTTTAACACGGGCATGATCATGACATTACAACATATAAAGAAAATCCATTTTGGATAATTTTCACGTTCTAATAAACGCTAAGCAACCGTTATATTTGAAGCAGAAAAAAAATTACAGATATTTTAATTGAGAATGTTTCTTGTATTGATCCACGTAAAACTGTAGCTTTAGCACATTTATTCAAATTGAATTTCATTCCAATGTCTTCGCTGAAGCATTTTACAGTTTGCAGAAGACCTTCCAGCTCATTATCATTCTTAGCATATATCTTTAAGTCATCCATGTAAAATAAATGGCTTATTTTCTTTTGGCCTATTTTATAACCACATTCTGTCTTATTAAGTTGACTGGTTAGTGCTATTAATGATATGCAGAATAGTAATGGAGACAAAGAATCACCTTGAAATATACCTCTTTTGATGTTTATTTCATCAGACTTATAGGTTCCATTTATATGATTGAGGTAAAGGGTTGTTTTCTATATAGACATGCATTGTTTGATGAAATTGATGATGACGAGTGATATCTTGTATATATCTAAAGTCTTCAAAATCCAGGAATGTGGCACACTATTGAATGCCTTACGATAACCTATCCAGACAGTACTAAGATTTTTCTTTGTACTGTAGCAGTTTTCCAGGATCATTTTGTTAATAAGCAATTGGTCTTTATATCCATAACAGCCACGTTTGCACCCTTTTTGTTCAAGCAGCATCATGTCATTTCTTTCTAAGAATAAATATGTTTGTTTTGTTAAAATAGATGTTAATAGTTTATATGTTGTCGGAAGGCATGTAATTGGTCTGTAGTTTTTCGGGTTGTTTGTGTCACCATTCTTGGGTAGAAGAAATGTAATTCCTTTGGTCATCCATGCAGGAATTTTAGTTGGATCGTCAACCATTTCTTGAAGTTCTTTGGCTAGTTTTTTATGTGCTGCATTTAAATAATATAGCCAAAAGTTAGGAATTTTATCTATACCTGGGAATTTCCAATTGTGTGCTTTTTAGTGCAAATTTAACATCATCTTCTGTAATTCCAGCCCATGTCTGTTCTAGTTTATTTTTGATTCGTTCTATCACTTGTCCAATCCAATCTACTTCTTTGTTATGTTCTTTCGGGCAAGCCCATATCTTTTCCCAGAACTGTGTAACTTCTTCCATTTTGGTGGGGACTGTCACTTCAATTCTTTTTTTACCTATTTCCCTGTAAAATTTCTTTGCATCGGTTTGAAAAATCTTGTTTTGTCTGTAAAATTTATTATTATTATTATTATTATCATTATTATTATTATTATTATTGCATACTGCAACTTGATAGGTATAAAGTTTCGGTGTTAAAACACCATCATCTTGCAGTAAAAAGCTTTTAATTTGTAAACGAATAATTTCGCGACCTTTCAGTGTCTTCAGGCGATTTGCAATAACTGATTTTACCGTTTTTCTAAACGCTCACGTAACAGGAATCCTTTATCAACGCGCAATTTTCAAAATTAGTAGAAGTCCAAATGTTACCATAGCAACAAATACTTACTAAGATCCTACAATCATGGATGTAAAAAGGATCTGAGGACCTTTAAGTAAATTTTCCTCGGATTCGACGTATGGGGATCTGACAGCCTAATTGCTTTAGTTATGAAACCAAGGTAAACAGCCAGAAGACACACACAATTGATTTGATTAGAGTGGTGAAAACCTGTTTAGAACCATCCACACATTTCGGAACTATTGATACACTCATTCGATGCATATAAATGCCACAGATGAAGCAGACAATAGACTTCAGACTTCATTTTTTTAAATTATCCCGAAACAGATTGCCACTACCTGTTGTGGTAGACTGGTTGCAAGCCAAGGCTATAGAAATCTATCCTTCCTGTTATTTAACCCATAACTGGAAGAAAATGAACAGATTAATAACTTTTCCAAGGGTATAGCGCGTAAGCGAATGTCGGCTATTTAACCGGAATTCAATTTCTCGTTCCGAGTCAATATCCACTGCACCACAACGCACTTCCATCAATAAACGCTTACAACACCCAGTATTTCCAAGCGGTCACCCATCTAAGTACTGACTAGGTTTAATGTTGCTTAACTTCGGTGATCGGACGAGAACCGGCGTATTTAACGTGATATCACAGTAAGTTTATATACGTATACTTGATGTCTTTTGCAAACACTGTCTCTGCTCAGTTTGTGATTATGTACATTCTAACAGGGTATGTAATGCTGACAGAAAAAAAAATAGAATATATATATATATATATTCTCTTTTTTACTGTCTTCCGTTTTGTTTTGTATTTTATTGAATTTCTTGAATATTCTAACCGACTAAACCCTTTAATGAGCACCAAGAAATGATTTTTCGTGCAGAAATATGTTATTTTAATCCTCGAGGAATGAAGTTAAAAAAAAATTGAAATAAAGAAAATTATTTTTTAAGATATATTCATAATAAGGGGAAAATATATCAAATGATGATATGATAAAAAAAGAACTTTAAAAAATTCGTAAATCAAATATGCTTACTATAATGAAGACGACGGATTTAAATAAAAAAAATTAAGAATTAAAAGAAAATGGCGTCGTTTTTTTTCTTGCATAGATCCCGTACTGTAACGTAAAATCTCGCATACGTAAAATCTCACGTAAAATCTCGCATTAGCTTAATAAATGTTTAAGAACTGAAACTTGGGTATGGAATGTGTATTTTTTATGTCATTTTATGGTGTGGTCGATCGCCGCTCGCAACATGTCTTTTCATGAAATAAATATATTTTGCAATTTTTAATTCCGCTAAGTGCCATACGTGATACACGCTTTGGGCGATCATGTCTTGAAAGTGACATAACTGATTGGGCAGAAACAATTTTTCATTCATTTTTCTTATTATACCGTTAATTCACTCAAATTCGTTAAGTATGATATTTTTCTTTTTTCTGCTTTCCTTGATGTCAGTCTACCATCGGGCTTTTAAATTCTCCATGCCGTCATTCCTCACTGCATCATACAAAAATTTCAGCTGTTTATTTATAATCATTTTCCTTTTCGCATGAAGCATATTTTCGTGTTTTCTTTTTTTTTTTTTTTTTTTTTTTTTACGTGTTATCAACTATTTAAGTTTATTCAAAAGCCAAAACATTTTTGGATTGTAAGTATTTTTTCGAAATAATAATTTTTTTTTTTTTAATCGTATCACCCCGAGCAAGGCGGTAATGCCACTGATGTGCAGGGGGCTACGTAATAGTGAAAAGATCGGAAAAGAGAAAGCCGGAAACCACATCCTAAACAGAGAACAAGGGACAAGCCTCTTAACCTGCTCAATAGACGTGGGTGGAGTGTGAACCGGGCGATAGATAGATCTATCTACTCCAATTGAAAAAAAAAAAAAGAAACCAAAGTGAGAAGATCGGAAAAGAGAAAGCCAGAAACCACATCTTAAACAGGGAACAAGGGACAAGCCTCTTAACCTGCTCAATAAACGTGGGTGGAGTGTGAACCGGGTGATAGATAGATCTATCTACTCCAAAATTATTTTCCAATACAAATCCAACTATTTAACACGTAGCTGCGAGGAGAAAAGTGGTATTCATATCTTTCCCAGGAATATTTGTAATTTAGGGAACTCGACTGGAATTCGAACACAGTTCCCCGACTTCTCATTGTCCATTTTCTTTTACCTTAATACGTTACTTAGTTTGTGGAAGGCATGTTACTCTTAACGTTTGTAGTTCCCAGGTTCCCATAGTGAATAAAAATGTTAATTTTTAACTGATTTTTATGAAATCTTGAAAGTCATCTATGGACTCCAGGTTAAGAATCTGTCGTATAAACGGTTATTAAATGTAATATTTAGAATGGCGTATAGCATAAAAATCAGAGGCACATATAAAAAGGATACTTATGATAGATAACGTTGCGTTTTGATAGGGAGCCGAGTTCGAATTCCAGTTGAATCCATTGTATTTATTTACGCTCAAATACCCTTCGGGAAAGGTATTAATCCGTCTCTTCCCTCCAGTTATGGATTAAATAATAGGAGAGATTGGGTTCTATAGCCTTGGCTGGTAACCAATCTACCGCAGAAAGCAATGGGAACCTATTGCGGGATAATCTTCTGCCCAGTCAGTCATGTCTCTTTGAAGACATGATCGCCCAAAGCATGTATCACGTAGGGCACTTAACTGACTGACTGAATATATTAGTTGAAAATATGATTAAAGCTTCTACTGGGAATAAAGAGGGGGATGTTTTATATTTATGAAGTAATAAAGTGGTTCCCCACTAATTACTACTTAATAATATAATATATATTTTTCCTCTTTACCTATGAAATAATAGGTAATAGGATACTTAGGATAGATAACGGTGCGTTTTGATGGGGAGCCGAGTTCGAATTCCAGTTGAATTCTTTGCATCCACTTACGCTCAAATACCCTTCGGGAAATGTATTAATCCGTCTCTTCCCTCCAGTTATGGGTTAAATAATAGGACAGATTGGGTTCTGTAGCCTTGGCTGGCAACCAGTCTACCACAGAAAGCAATGGCATCCTACTGCGGTAAAACATTCTGCCCAATCAGTCATGTCTCGTTCGAAAAACGTGTATCCCATATGGCACTTAACTGACTGACTGAACGGTTGACCGTAGAATTAAAGACGTTATGGTTGCGGTGATCGGGAACCTTTCACTTCGAATTTCCTTTTACAATGCAGCTATTATGAGGAAGAATTTGTCTGAGAGGAATGAAATATAAAGCGAATGATGATGATTTGTGAGGTTATAAAGAGTTTCAGAAATTTAATCAGTTTCGTGTCACCCCAAGCAAGGCATTCCACTGCCACTATCGCAGGTGGGTACATAGAAGGATTGGGTATAGGAAATATCAGAAGGAGAGTCATAGAGGACTTAGGATGTACATAGGGAGAGAGTTGGAGAGAGTTGGTGTGAGTTAGTGTGTTAGGAGGTGTCTATTGACCTTACATTTAAACTCCTGTTACCAATCTAGTATCTCGTGCAAATTCACATCTAGGTTGCTTAATATTTGTGAGACTACGATGTGTTCCTTTTCATATTTGTTTTTACTAAGTACAGCAATTTTGATTGTGTTAACAGAGTACATTTGCAATCTTGCGAGTTGAAATAAGAGTTGAAATAAGAGATTTTAAAGTTATTTAAAAAGTTTTGTAAGT
The DNA here is from genome assembly GCA_037127315.1 of Ascarosepion bandense. Classification (NCBI taxonomy): domain Eukaryota; kingdom Metazoa; phylum Mollusca; class Cephalopoda; order Sepiida; family Sepiidae; genus Ascarosepion; species Ascarosepion bandense. The sequence goes on along the minus strand of JBBBDQ010001287.1, from coordinate 866,539 downwards.
GTTTAAAATACAACCCTCCCCACATTTTTACCTGTAATTTTTCTTCAAAGTTTTCTCACAAGGAAATATGTTATTTCCTTTAGATCTCTGGCCAATCTTTCAGTAAGATGTCGTATACTATCTTACTGAAGAATGAACCACTTTTCTCTTTGGGGTGCAGAACTAATTTAAACTCGTAAGCAATTTCAACTCAAAACCAATTTCAATATCGAATTAATTCTGTAAACCTTAATTTTGCTAAATATAGTTATTTTGGACCATTGGAGATACTAAAAGTAAACAAATACAATAGTTTAAATACCTGGGAAGAGTTTGAACGGAGGATGAAAAATACAACACTGAAATCTGAAGGATAGCCAAATTGACGTTCTAAAAGATAAGCAGAGTATTAAGAAATAGAAAACTTCATTAGAAACAAAGAAAACGGTACTGAACTCTTACGTGATATCTGTCCTCTTATATGACAGAGTATACTGGGCAATCATTTCACAGATAAAAAAGATATTTGAAGCAAAAGAAAGGGGGTTATACAGAAGAATGCTGAGAATAACGTGGACAGAATATGAGAGCAAGTCTTAAAAAAAGCCTGAAAAAAGGAATGTTATACGTAGTACATCACGCAATGAATCCCGGGCCTAACTAATAAAAGAACTTTTAGGCAAACTTTGACTTTATTCATCAACATAGTCTCCTTCTAGAATGATACACTGATTCCAGCATTTCTCAAACATTTCGATATGTTTTTGTAAAACGATTTGTTTTTGGCTTCAAAATACGCTTCGGTTTCCGATATCCCTTCTTCATTGCAGCCAGATCTCATTCCCTAGAGCATTCTTTTGAGATCTGCAATCTGGAAACAGTTATGGAGAATAGGGTTGATGCGGGAGCAATTCGAAGTGGAATACAAGCACTTTTGACATCGTAGCGATCGACCTGTGACACGATGTGTCTTGATGAAATATTTGTAACACCCCAACGAATCGTCCGAACAATTTTCTCCGACGGCCGTTCTCCACACTGTGATGTTTGCCGGGAGTTTGTTGAAAATGTCGGAGCCTCAAGCTGGGGGTACAAGATTAAACTATAAGGAACGAACTTCCACAACTTGGATGAGTTGAAAGGATGCTTTATTTCGTTTAGAGTTAGCCTTTTCGGTTGGGGCAGGCGAATGTGACACACAGCTCTAACTCTAATGGAGATCAACAAATCCGAACTGACCGAAACAAGACAAACGGAGATTCTTACGTCAAGCTCGCGCCCGGCGGAACTCCCTTTAAACTCACTAACTAACTTCTATTTATTTAAAATGAATCCGGAAATCCGGAAATGCTTTAGACCACCGGTGATAAACATTGGCGACTCTAAGTCTGAAATTTCAGTTATCTTTTTTTTATATCTTAATAAAGCTTCCGCCGGAAAATTCTTAATGTGTGGTTAAGATACAATAAAAGACAGCCTTTGACCGGGTCATGCGAAAACCCACCTCCTGAACTTTATCTCTTTATCACATTAAATCACTAAGTCAAATATTTACCGGAA
>JBBBDQ010001287.1:855000-857500 GCA_037127315.1 Ascarosepion bandense | reverse complement strand
TCTATCTATCTATCTATCTATCTATCTATCTAACTTCATGATGTTGCATGTGAAAATTTGCAACAGTAGCTTCACTTAAATAACTGTAATTTGTAAACTATTAATCCGATTGGGCCCTAATTTTGTCACGTGCCATTTGAAGGTTAGTACTTCATAAAACTTATATGGATTTTTTATTAGTAGCGCCAGCTATGTTATGTTTGGAAAATATTGAGTGATACCAACTTGTTTCTATCTATCTATCTATCTATCTGAAATTGTGTTCATATCTATCTATCTATCTATCTATCTATCTATCTATCTATCTATCTATCTATCTATCTATCTATTTCAGTGTTCATTTCTATCTATCTATCTATCTATCTATCTATCTATCTATCTATCTATCTATCTATCTATCTGTGTGTTCATATCTATCTATCTATCTATCTATCTATCTATCTATCTATCTATCTATCTATCTATTTCAGTGTTCATTTCTATCTATCTATCTATCTATCTATCTATCTATCTATCTATCTATCTATCTATCTGAAATTGTGTTCATATCTATCTATCTATCTATCTATCTATCTATCTATCTATCTATCTGAAATTGTGTTCATATCTATCTATCTATCTATCTATCTATCTATCTATCTATCTATCTATTTCAGTGTTCATTTCTATCTATCTATCTATCTATCTATCTATCTATCTATCTATCTATCTATCTATCTGAAATTGTGTTCATATCTATCTATCTATCTATCTATCTATCTATCTATCTATCTATCTATTTCAGTATTCATTTCTATCTATCTATCTATCTATCTATCTATCTATCTATCTATTTCACTGTTCATATCTATCTATCTATCTATCTATCTATCTATTTCAGTGTTCATATCTATCTATCTATTCACTCTTCATATCTATCTATCTATCTATCTATCTATCTATCTATCTATCTATCTATCTATTTCACTGTTCATATCTATCTATCTATCTATCTATCTATTTCAGTGTTCATATCTATCTATGTATTTCACTCTTCATATCTATCTATCTATCTATCTATCTATCTATCTATCTATCTATCTATTTCAGTGTTCATATCTATCTATCTATCTATCTATCTATCTATCTATCTATCTATCTATCTATCTATCTATCTATCTAACTTCATGATGTTGCATGTGAAAATTTGCAACAGTAGCTTCACTTAAATAACTGTAATTTGTAAACTATTAATCCGATTGGGCCCTAATTTTGTCACGTGCCATTTGAAGGTTAGTACTTCATAAAACTTATATGGATTTTTTATTAGTAGCGCCAGCTATGTTATGTTTGGAAAATATTGAGTGATACCAACTTGTTTCTATCTATCTATCTATCTATCTATCTATCTATCTATCTATCTGAAATTGTGTTCATATCTATCTATCTATCTATCTATCTATCTATCTATCTATCTATCTATCTATTTCAGTGTTCATTTCTATCTATCTATCTATCTATCTATCTATCTATTTCTATTTACTGTTCATATCTATCTATCTATCTATCTATCTATTTCAGTGTTCATATCTATCTATCTATTTCACTCTTCATATCTATCTATCTATCTATCTATCTATTTATCTATCTATCTATCTATCTATCTATCTATTTCTATTTCACTGTTCATATCTATCTATCTATCTATCTATCTATTTCAGTGTTCATATCTATCTATGTATTTCACTCTTCATATCTATCTATCTATCTATCTATCTATCTATCTATCTATCTATCTATCTATTTCAGTGTTCATATCTATCTATCTATCTATCTATCTATCTATCTATCTATCTATCTATCTATCTATCTATCTAACTTCATGATGTTGCATGTGAAAATTTGCAACAGTAGCTTCACTTAAATAACTGTAATTTGTAAACTATTAATCCGATTGGGCCCTAATTTTGTCACGTGCCATTTGAAGGTTAGTACTTCATAAAACTATGTGATTTTTTATTAGTAGCGCCAGCTATGTTATGTTTGGAAAATATTGAGTGATACCAACTTGTTTCTATCTATCTATCTATCTATCTATCTATCTATCTATCTATCTGAAATTGTGTCTATATCTATCTATCTATCTATCTATCTATCTATCTATCTATCTATTTCAGTGTTCATTTCTATCTATCTATCTATCTATCTATCTATCTATCTATCTATCTATCTATCTATCTATCTATCTATCTATCTATCTATCTATCTATTTCAGTGTTCATATCTATCTATCTATTTCACTCTTCATATCTATCTATCTATCTATCTATCTATCTATCTATCTATCTATCTATCTATCTATTTCACTGTTCATATCTATCTATCTATCTATCTATCTATTTCAGTGTTCATATCTATCTATGTATTTCACTCTTCATATCTATCTATCTATCTATCTATCTATCTATCTATCTATCTATCTATCTATCTATTTCAGTGTTCATATCTATCTATCTATCTA